>JAHHUM010000664.1:72500-365534 GCA_036173005.1 Crenichthys baileyi
TATGAATCTCATATAAAGTAGAAAACAACAACAACATCATAAAGGTCTCAAGCATGGCAGGTGAGCAGAGGTCAGAACACTGTAAGAAAGGGTCCACCAATCATCGCCCATCAGCTCATAACCCCGCTTCACAACAACTTCAGAGTAGTCTGAAAGTCCTACCCCCACACCAGAACCTTTAAATCCTTACTTTTACGAATCTACATTTTTTTATTGATGAGAGTTGACAGAAAAAAGGGAAATCTTGGTAACCACTTAAAAATCATGATGAGTAAAACCTTAAGGGGGATGGGCTGCTGAACCATCTGTGATCTTCTCCTGCAGGCTAAGATAAGAACATGTCGGCAAGGGGCAAAGACTAGATTGAAAGAAAAATTGTATGTTTGAAAAAAATCTATATCTGATAAGACTGCAGATGGTTGTCAGAATTTGGCTTCAACAGCATAAATCCATGGTACCGAGCAAACCAAGCTGTCCATGGTGCCACAAAGGCGACGTTTCTTGGCACCCTTTTAATTTTTTTTTATACAAAATCAATGTACCCTATCATATGCCAACTCAGAATGAGTTTACCAATTTGATCACCCTATTTACAGCAAAACGTGTGTTTTCTTTTATTATTTAGAGTATTTACCGCTGTAGTGAGTGGTTTACAGTATATGTGAAATCTTTTTTGGGGGTTCACTGTCATATCTAGGTGGGCTGTCAGAGAGAGTGGTAAATTATTCACCTTTCTGAGAGGAATAAAGAGGCCTTCATCTGATTTTGTCACAACTGTTTGGCTTCAGACTTCTGATTGCTCATTGAACTTGCATTGTTTTGCCGCTCCATATCGCAACTTTTCTTCTAGAAATGAAATAATTAAATATGAAATATTCTTATTTGGGTTTGACTTTGTCACCGCCGTATCTCTCTTTATGCACTTCTTTTCCCTCTCGCCCTGACAGCAGCTTTCTTCGTCTACTTGCAGATAAGAATTCAATAAAAGTACGGGAAAGGGACGTGACATAATTATCATTAATTCCTGCCGGTGGCACTAATGGGAAGGATAGGACACTAACTTATCATGCTGGGGCAGCCTCCTTATTGTTCATTATTTAGTGTTTGGTGAGCTGATGGGGGACCACATTTGCGTGGGTTTGCTGGGCGATGTGTGCATGTGTGTGTACAGAGCCGTGCACTTTGTGAGATGGGACAAAGCTATGCCGTAGAAAAAACTGCCCACCTTATCACATCCTCCAACCCACCACCCCTGCATAGCTCACGTCTATTTCTCTCCAAATTGGATTTTATATTACAAAAGCAGTCAGGTATGAACAAGTCATTTTCCTCTCCTCTCCTTGTTTTGCCATTTTCCTTCTTTCTTCCTTGCTTGCTTTCTTTCTTTCTTTCGCTCTGACTTTCTACTTTTTTTGCTTTGGTTTTTTACATTGCTTTCATTTTCTTTTCCACCATCCTTTTGTCACATTCTACAGGATGGGATGTTACTTATTTTTACTCAACAAGTAGGACATTTTTTTTCTTGGATTTGGCCACAGCTGTGTGCTTTTTGAGATTACCATGAGAATATCTAAAACATATTTTGATAGCTTTAACTTTCTCACTGAAATAATTCAGTCTTAGTATTCCCATATGCAAATTGAAATATATTTTGAATTTTCTCTTAGAGATTGTTAAACATGTCTCCAAGGCAAAGAATCTGCATGTGTGTGGTTGGTAATGATGTGTTGGTGATTATCTGTCATGGTGGGCTGTCTGGTTGCAGGGCTGGACTCCTCTAATCTACTCTCACAATATCTTTTCAAGAACACAAAGGCTTGGGACGAAACATCCGCATGGCAGCAATTTCTGTTACATTGCCTTGTGGAAGTATTATTTTTTCAGATAGTGTCAAATTACATCAACAAGCTTCATATTATTAAAACACTTTTTACAAATGACAGTGTACACAGAGTGGCTTGCATTTGTATTTAGCCCATTTCAGATCAAGGGCTATTCATGTGTTAACTTTTCAGACCTAAGAAGACTTTGAATTGTTGTTCACAGATGATTTCCATCCAGTCTGACTGAGCTTGAGCTATTTTACAAAGATGAATGGGTAAACAATCTTTTTGTAGATGTGCAAAGCTGATGGAGACATACCCCTAAACGCTTAAAGGCAACGGGTGGTTCTACATATTCTTGTCTTAGGGGAGGTAGGTAGAATTACATGTTATGCTTTTCAGATTTTTAAATTTAAAAACTATCTATTTTCTTCTTTGTCACAGTTATGGACTAGTTCCGTATAAAATACAAAAAAGGTTTTAGGTTGTGTCATGATAAACAGTTTATGAATGTGTGCATTAGTTCCTGCTGTTGCGCTGACTGTTGTAAGGTGAACGTGGAAACAGACCTTTTTAGTCTTTTGTGTTTCAACTATGTTAAGTTGTGGTCTCCCCATAGCAGGATGTTCTCTTAGGAATGACTCCTCTAAACTATAGCAAGTGTATTGCTTTCTCTATTAGTTGTGCTTCTTCTCTGACTTTATATCTGACTATCATTAAGAAAGGGTTCTGTTAACTGCAGAGGCCAGGAGAACTAGTAAAGTTTGAGATGTTGGTCTCGTATTTATGTCATCCATTCTTTTTTTTCAGTTCACTGAGTAGCTTTTAATTCTTTCATTCAGTAATATAAATCATCTAGACTAATTGTCAGTTTTTATCCCTCTGCTGTTCTGTTTCCCTGGACAGAAATTCATGGTTTAGTTGCAGATGTTCTTCAGCCACCAGAGGCAGCGAGAATAATTAATGACTCCCCTTGTTTCTCAGTCAGTCATTTAGAAATCTTTCATCACTTAACCCCTACAAGACATTGTCTCTTGTTGATTTTTGGTTTCATGCTGTCTGTTGTAAAGTGTGTCCTTTCCTTTTACAGTTTTAAACATCTCCGAATCTTCTTGTCTGATTGGTTTCCTTATTCTCATCAAGGCCAGGCTGAAACACTATTCTGTAATGCAGGAAAGGGAGTGTAAAATTAGGTGTATAACATTAAATGTCCCTTATCTGTTTGCATGCTGTGTGAAGAATCTGTAGCTGATCTCCTCCTTTAATGTCTCCCACTCTCATCTTCTGCAGATGGCAAGCAACAGACGTTTGCCTTAGATGAAATTCAAAAATAATTGGATAAACGCTGAGCACAAACACACTCACACATATGCATGCCTACACTTGGATGCGTGAAAAGTTACAGGACATGCACAGACATATTCACATGTTAAACCATGCAGATAAAAACAAGTTATAACTGAGATGGTTGTAATTTAGTTAAGGGAAAGGAGTAAGCAGGAAAAAAGAGCAGAAAAGTTGTCAATCAGGACCAATGAGTCGTCTCCTTTTGCCCGTCTGTCCCTGACTCTAATGGTGCCCCCCATGCTGTTGCACCTCCCTCGCGTCATCAAAGCGGCACAGGCCTGCAGCAGCAGGAAACGGAGTGTTTTTTTATATGTGTGTGTTTGTGCTTGTGAGTTTCATGGACACCCCCTGGAGAGACTTCCAGCTGTGTGTGCCACAGTAATCCCTTTTTTCCTCTGTCAGAGTGACTGATTGTAATGTACACGAGAGGAAACAGGCCTTCGAGTCACTTCAATGCATATGCCCATGTGCATATACACCGACACTTGATGAGGTAAAAACAGCCCCAGGAGTAAAGCTTGTTACACATGTCCTTTTCCATAGATACAACCAAAAGCCAAAAGAGGGAAAAAGACACATTGAGCCCTGAATAGTTCACAAAAAGTTATTTTTTTTCCTGTACATGCTTCTGTAACAAATTATTGAATCCGAAAATGATAAATGTACTCCTTTTTGTACCGCAATTACACTGAAAACCTCAGCAAACACATGTTCTGATCTATTCTTAGCCTCAATGCAGTGCTGGTGAAGAGTTCACTTGTACCCTCTTCATGGGGGTGATAGTGGGGTTTAAACCATTCATTAGAACTGTTCTTTTATCAGAATTCACTGATAATGCAGAAAACGTCTAGAATGACATTTAGAAACAAGAATGTGGTGCACAGTATGGATTTATTCTAGAATTTCTCAATTCCACATGGGACCAAAACTACATTCACCCCAACAAACATTTGATTATAAGTTAAATATGATGTATAAGTATGTGCAAACTGATTACCAACTGTGTTTTTTGTAGCCATCAACAATCTTCAACCATGATTCTGGTTGGATATTTAACCAGTCTCCTTGGTAGAAGTGGTAGAGCCTATGTCAATATCTTGGCTTTTCCACATATTGCACAAATTGTCAGTAGGTTTGAGGTCACTGTAGCAGATTGAGGTCATTGTAGCAGCTTAATTTCTGCTTTATCCATTCCAGAATCAGGTTTGATTTGTGCTTGTGGTCATTTTCCTGTTAAAAAACTCAAATGTGTCCAAGCTTAACCATCCTGTTGTTGAGGTGAGGTGAAGTTGTAGAACTTAGAATTAGTCCTCCTTCATTCTTCACTCCACATGGTACTTTCTGTAATAACACAGCCCCACAGCATGATGCTACCACCACCATGCTTAAAACTTTGCACATTGTTCTCTGGTTTGGAAGCCCCACTTTGTGGCACAAAGTTCAATCTTTTTATCCATTGAAAGGCATGTAATTTATGTTGCCAGACAACATTTAAAGTTGTCCATTTTGGAGCAGGAGTTTAGTTCTTGGTCAGCATCCCCTCATTCCATTTTACTGTACATTGGCTTCACTGTGTACTGGGACATTGACATTCCAGTAGTCTATAGGTCATGGCAGGTTCAAGCCTTGATGGTTCCTTTGTTTTTTTGCACATCCTAACTAATTTTCTTCTTATGTTGCACCCTGATAAACAACAGTTGAAAAGCATCATTAAAGGCCCACATTTATGACATACATGCCTGTGTTGAGTATATGTAAAAGTATTAGAAACATTGTAGCAGTACCTGTCAGAAGGTGAAGATCTTGTAATATAGGAAAAGCATATGCATCATCTGGAATAATACAACCGAATTAGTGAATTGGGTCATGCGTAGAAACAAAACAAATCTACCAGAGGACAGAGGAGTGCTGGACTGTCCTAGTTAATTTGTAGTCTGATAAATATGCCTACAAACAACCTTTTAATCATTATTGTGTTTCTTTTTTCTTTTTGGGTTTGATTAAGGCAGTATTTTCACAATGTTTGCAAATTATAATTACGATGGTTCTTGCTGGGTTTCCATTCCCTTTTTTAGCCTTTTAGGAACTCCAGCAACAGCATTTTGCTTTAGCTTTGTGTTGTGTTCCTGAGCTGTCAGCCAGAAAGTGTACACAGCTTAATATAATCAAATTAATGTTTTAGTATTAAATTCATGTTTTAATAACTTACTCCCTTGAGATTTTTTTTTCTTAATTAAGTCAGTTTCCGTTTGTTTTTGACTTTGCCGATCTAGCAGGATTATTGGTGGCAGATTTTGTTTCAGCATTTATATTTTTTTATACTGCATACCATGGTGGATTCTATATGTTTAATGACACCAGATACTTGTCCAGGTTCAGGTTTTATTTTTGGCATAAAGTGCCTCATTGCATTTACCTCCACCAATTAATCAAATGAGACTGACACTGCACCATTGTGTCCTCCCACACACTGCACAAATGCATTATCCCTAGGTTTACTCAAGGAGACTGTTAATTTCCATGTAAGCGTACACTTACAGTGCATACATACATTGGACACATCTGTACGCACAAGCCAACACATCACATGCGAAGCTTTAATGAGAAACCGTATGCACTGCTTTTTATCTCCCTGCGTCAGATACACAAACTGTAAGAGCAGCTGTCACAAGTCTGTCACTCACAACGCTGGCTGTGTTTGCTTTGTTGATTGGAAAGGCAGAGCGAATACCTCACTGCTGTTTCCTCAAGGCCACCGGTTTCTTATCTTGTAAAGATTCATTTTAAGAAACTGCAGTAAGAGCAGTAAAATATATTGAGCACATGCTCAATATATTGAGCATGTGCTCAATGCAAAGTGTGATTTGATGTACTTGAGGTTATACTCACCATCCAAAATCAACAAAATGGTGGAAATAATCTTTGAAAAAGAAAACTCTACCATATAAAAGGACAGACAGTTAGGTATCATGCTTTTTCTTAATTTCGGTTTGTACATATAAAGAGAGCTAACTGATATTTAGAAAATCTGTAGCTCTTTGTTCTCTGCTATACCCTCATTAAATGTATGTCCATTTCTCCCTTTTGTTCAATGACATAGGAATACTTGATGCCCTAGGATAGTAACTTTCCAGCATCGCCTCACTTCAATTTTTAAAGTGTAGCATACGCAGTTTGATCACCACATACGCCAGGCATTTGTGCACCAGTGCTACAGAATCGATGCAACCGTCACTCAAATATTGCCACAGAAATGACGATTCGCTCACCTCGGCATGCCTAACTCTTAAATACTCAAAATGAAACTGACAGCTTGCCCTACAAACAAACACACAGACAGGATTCTGAAGGATAGAAAATCAAAATAAAAATTGACAGCAGCTTAACTTCAGAAGCTTACTATTGCCACAATAGCTCTGCTTGGTCCAGATCTGAGAATCTGATGCAAAACAACATTGTAGATCTAAGATTTCTAAAGGCGGGATCTTAAGAGGGACCGATCTTTACTTATAGGCCTGGGCTGTACCAGCATCAACGTACACTGAGGTTTTATGAGGATAACGGTTTCAACACTCATTGCCATATATTTGTGGTTCAAAAAAAGGACTGTTGCTCAGAGGCCCTTTGTTATCTTTTCAGATCAAAGTAAATTTTTTGATATCATTTGGAGACCATAGATCCAGAGGCATGAGGAAACGTGTAGGTGTCGAAGTTTTAGCTACTACAGTAAGTAACAATGCCATTGGTTGGTCAGCTGGGTTTTATTAAGTCCAAGTCAGTGCAGCTGTGTACTGGGACTTTTTATAGCACTCCATGCTTTCCTGTGCTGAGACGTTTTATGGAGATATTGATTTGATTTTCCAGTAGGTCTTGGGACCTGTCCACACTGCCATAGGTACAACTACCTGCTTTAATATCACTATGCTTGATTGGGCAGAAAACTGGCCTGACCCATACCCCACAAAGAATTGACAGAGTTTTGTCAAGAAGAAGATGAGAGACACCAGAACCAACAATGCAGCTGAGTTAAAGGCTGCTATGAAAGTAAGCCAGGCTTTCCTATAACCTCAGCAGAGCCATAGGCCGATTCATGCCAGACTGCAGCAGTAATACATGCAAAAGGAGGTCCATCATAGTTTTGAGTACATTTATTGTGTTTGGGCATACTTTTTTAAAGTAAAATGTATTTTTCTTTGGTCTTATGGAATCTTCTGATTTAAATGAAATAAATTAACTTTGATGATATTATAATTGAGATGCAGCTGTATATCACAGTTAAGACAGAGCGCCACATTATGGCGGGCACTAAGTAGTTTACCACTGCCCTGGTCTTACACACATATGTTTCAATGTGGTCGTTTGTGGGTGTGTTAGTGTGTGTGTTGATTTGTACCAGCTTGCATTCATGTGTGACCTTCGGAAGGGCAGAAAGAAAAGTAGGGAGGTGGCTTTGACTGCGGCACATCGATCGTGGACCCCTGCATTCTCCTGCTCAACAGTCACTCTCTGTATATAGACACACACACACACACACACACACACACACTGCATACACCTCCACTCACGCCTCATTGGCAAAATAGACTTACATATGAGTGACAGGGCCAATTTATCTCCTTTTCCTCTTCTTGTTAATTTATGGCCATTGATCTACACTGAGCTGAATTTATATATAGCCATCGTGCTCTCAGACTCTCTCTCACGTTCACACAAGCATAATCGGGTCTTTTGTGTCGCTTACAATGCCATACAGTGACACATGCTCCTGCTGCCTCAGCACAAGTTGTGTGAAGAAAGTATGGGAACACGCTGAAGGACTCAGGAAGTGTGTGAAGTTGAATAATGGTACAGCTATACACATGTGGAAATGAGCTGGTGTCATTTACATTTACACTATGATTTCCCAGTGAAGCGCATGTTAGAGTAGAGGACATTACAGCAAAATAAACCTCTTATTCAGGTGACAAAACCTCAGGAGTTCTAAGTCTTCAGGAAGTCTTCTTTCTTAATATGTTATTCCTTTTCATCTGTTCCAGTTAATTTGATTACGTTTGCCTTTCATTTTGCTTGTACCTAGGTGCAACTCCATCCACAGCAGACAGACAGGTGCTTGGTGAGAGCGAACGTAGCAGGGAGCAGATTCTTCAGACTCTGAGCGATCTTTCTCGGGGCTTTCAGGATGTTGCTGACCGTTGTCTGCTGGTTTTACATCTGGAGGTTAGGTATGAAAAAGAAACTGAGGAATGTAAACATTTATTATAGTGTTTTGTGTTGTTATTGTGTTTATATGTACTAATCAGTGTCATTAATTTTGGGCTTTTAATAATGCATTTGAGTAGTCTTTTCCCCTTGTGGAATGATTATAGACCCAACAACTTCACTGAGTTTTAAAAACAAGGTTTAGGAGCATAAATTGGAATTCCCTGGATTTTTACCAATCCCTGTGCATTTCTGACAAAATACAATACTTACAAATGTTTGAATGAATATCTTTTGGCAAGTTGCAGAAAAATTCCAAGCTTTTGTAGCCATCAACAGGCTTCTGGCATGATTCTGGCTGAATTTCTCTCCACTCCAATCAGTTTGGTAGAGCTTGTTGAAATTGATGTGTTTTCTAACAAACACTCTTTAAAGTCTAGTCCACAATGGTTTAGGTTGGGAAATTTGCCAAAGCTTAATATTTCAATGTCGTTTTTACGTGTGCTCGGAATTATTTTGTCATTGCCTAAGTTCCAACAAATCTGCAATGCATTGTTACCAGTGGCAGTGACACAAATCCACCAGCATGTCGCACTGTGTTCTCGAATATCCTTTTATCCTAGGATTACATTTTGGGCAAGATGTTTGAAACCAGAACAAATTTGGATGTTCCTATTGGACAATGATCCTAAACATGCATCAGAACATGTGTTGGAAGGGTAAGCAGGTTGGCATAAAGGTTCTTAAATGGCAGTGCCAAAACTCTTTCCTCAATCACTTTGACAGTTTGTTTACAATGGATAAAAGCTGTGTTTGTGCCAGGAAACTGAAACCGAAGTTTAAATGAACTCCACCAATTTTGATAAGAAAATTTGTCAAATATACAGCCAAAATGATCCAATATTCACTTAAACTAGAATATGATTTTACTTTTACTTTACACATATATTGTTGAACCCTTAGATACACTATGGTTTGCCAATAATAATATACAGGGCAGGTTGAGTTGAAATCGTGATTTAAAACTTAATAATTACATTTTAACAACAAAATAATTACACAATAATAAGTTGATTTTAGACATGCATATTCCCAAACATGTCAGAAAACACACAGGCTGCTGTATCGTATCCTTATTCTTTCATATGACTGTACATGGGCTATTTTTACTACCTATTTTTCTCAACGAGAATATAGCATTACTGTGTTGGTATAATTCTGTTTTGTCACCCTGTTCCAACTGAGCAGCCCAGAAAGCGTGATATTAAATTCAGTGTGCAAAAAAAATTTGTCCTCATACTAATGCTTCAGTTCATAACTGCATTGTCTTCAGTATGTGTTTTGAATGTCAATGTCTAAGTTAATTTACCACACCATATACTTTTTCACTCCCCTGCAACCACTAATAGTCCTCCATCATCCTTCTCTTTTTCCATCCCACTCTGTAGTCCATTGTGTAGCTTATGCAATATTGTTGATGATTTCAGTTGAAAACCCTCCCTTAGGCTGATGTCTAGCTATATTCTACACTCCATTGACTCTTCACATCAAGAGAATTTCCCCAGATAGTGGTACCGGCTAGATGAAGCCACAAGGAAAAAAGAAGGAGGCAAAGAAGGGAGAGAAAAGGAATGAGGAGAGATGAGCGAGGTTAAAGTTGTGGTGGGGGTTAACGAAAGGATCTACAGTAGCTTGCTGGGAGAATGATTGAATTGAGAGGGAGGAACGTGAGATGGAGACATTCAATTTGCAGTGTAGTTTTTGGCTTTTGCCGCAAAGGGAAAAGACACTCACCCATATCATTTTTATATTCTTACACCCTGGGCACTGTGATTAAGGAATTTAAAAAAGCATTGACTTTGTAAGTCAAGACAGCCTTTCATAGGAATCAGTGACCTCAGACAAAACTGGTGCTATAAACTGAACATTGCAGAAATTTCTTTTCTGCAAATAAAATTCAGCTTGATCAGGTTTAGATCATGAGACCACCACTGAGGAGTGTACCACCACTTTAACTTACAGAATTAATTTTCTTTTACCTAATTTGTATCACTGGTCATCTGTAGTGGGAAGATGAGTACGATGAACTTAATTTTTTTTGGTGAATCTACTATAAAATTTAGATTTCATCCAGTTTTTTTTTTTTTTTTATGGTGAATACTTAACTCTCCAAGACTTTTCCACGTATTTTCTTCTAGCCTAAATATTGTTCCATAATTGCACTGATATTTTAGTCTTTTCCACCTGTGGAGTAGGAGACCAGGGTGGTGATCCCAGTTTTTACCTTAGACTATATTTCACTTATCAAGGAATTAAACTTCTCATCCTTCCTCACAAGCTCCACTCTAGAGTGTTTAAAAGGCAACTCCAACCAATTGTTGAACCTTGGATTTAGGAAGACCAATGTGACTTTTGCCCTGGTGGTGGAACTGTGGATCAGATCTTTACCCTCATGAGTTGCTATGGGGTTCATGCATTCAATGGGGTAAAAATAGATTAAAAGAGTTGTAATTTACCCCAGGAAAATGCCTTTTTATGGATGTAGTGCTTTTTCATTTAACAGGGACTTGGAATTTTGTGGACCAGACTGCTAAGCATGTCAAATTGATCCAGTGTTGTGTCGAGTGGTCATTAACGGGATCTCAAGGCATAGTCGTTGGTGGTGGAGCGTTTCTGGTATCTCAGCACCTCATCTTCGGTTTTTTGGTGATGATTTGGTTCTGTTGGCATCTTCAAGCCATGATCTTCAGAATGCACTGGGGCAGTTCACAGATGAGTTCACAGCTGTTAGGAAGAGGGTCAGTTCCTGTGTGTTTGAGGCCATGGTTCTCAACCGGAAAAAGGCAGGCTGCTTCTTTGAGCGTTAGGGTCAGATAATGCCTAAAGGGAATGTGTTCAAGTATCTTGATGTCCTGTTTATAGGTGATGGAGGAGGTGATCTATGGGGGGATTGGGCCCTTATCTGCTGCAGTGTGGGCACTGCTCTGGTCTGTTGTGGTTGAGAAAGAGCTGATTCAAAAAGAGAAGCTTTGGGTTTACGGGTCTATCTACCTTTTGACACTCCTCTATTGTCAGGAGAAATGGACCCTGGATCCAAGCTGCTGAAGTTATGTTTTTCGTACATTGGACTTGGCCTTAGAGATGGGGTGATTAGCTTGAAGTAGAACCGCTGCTGCTCCACATCAAAAGGAGTCTGTTTAGGTGGTTTCAGCGCCTGATCACAATCCTTCCTGAATACTTCCCTGGTTTTCCAGCTTTGTCCCACTCGGAGGATATTACGGGGCAGACCCAGAACTTAATGGAGGATCTATATCCCTTCTGACCTGGGAACACCTTTGGATCCTCTGGAATGAGCTGGAGTGTGTCACTGGGGAGAGGGGTTTCTCCTGTAGACCTGTTACTCCCGCGACCAAATCTCACTAACCAATAAGTGGGAGACAATGTAAATAGATAAAAATGAATAACTGATATTATTTTTCAGTTAGTTTGAGACTTCCTAGAGCTCTCCAGGAAAAAAATATATTTTGCTCAGCAAAAGCTGTTACCTTTAGCCCTTTTATTTTGTTGAGCCAGCAAAAAAAAAAAATTGCCTCAAGATGTACCGAATTATTTTTCGCCAATCTAGGAATGAACCAAGGTTTAGGTGATCACATAGGCTTCGGGTCATTGCTTTGCAGGGAATGTCTCTTGCAAATGTCCAATTAGAAATCAATTTGAGGCAACTGTCCAATTATTTTGAGCCCCCTGACAAAATATGTTAAAAAGTTGTAATTTTTATACCTGCATTCTTTCTGTTTTAAAGTACATCTTCCCGAAGGCTCTGGAACAGATTTAAATTTCTGTTCTTATAAAATATTTTTACATAACAGTATTAAAAGCTGGCTGTTTATTTACACGATGTTAAAGCTTTTCAATCAACATCCCTAAGGAAAATGTTGCATATTCAGTGTGGTGCTCTCCAGCTCTCTCCCTGGCTTAATGATATCCAGCAGTGATGTAGTTGTAGTTGAATAAGTGGATTTATTCTGAATACTTATGAAACCGATGAATTTTTGTATAAATTATAGGGTTTCAACGCAGGTAGACTGTTCACATTATAACTACTTAATACTATGATTTAAAAGACTAATATAATACCAGCAGGTGACTGAAACATTCTTGAGGGATAGAATTGTAAATGATAGTTTGAGGAATGGTGTGGATTTAATGACGATATGATTGAGTTCAAAGCCTTACAGTTAAATATGCTTCAACATTTGCCTACTTTCTTTTCTATTTACTCTCCTGTTTCACTCCAGGGTGCATTGTTTCCATTACCTGATCCCCCTCACCAAGCAGGGGAACTATGCCATTGTGGCCAATGTGGAAAGCATGGACTACGACCCCCTGGTGGTCAAACTGAACAAGGACATCTCAGCCATAGAAGAAGCCATGGGAGCCGCCTTGCAACAGCACAAGTTCCAGTACATATTTGAAGGTTAGCTGGTCCCTTGTGGGACTTTCAAAAGGTGCTGTTTATTCCCTCACTTCAGAGTTCCTATGTAGTCTGTAAAAGTGTTGAGTTTGTTTTAAGTATTGTCCACGACTAAATAAATAAGGAAAAAGAACCTGCCCTATTGAAAACTATTTATTATTACAAAATTGACTTTTAAAGGACTCTGAACTCCAGACAATTGAGTGTAGAAAAGTATTGACTCTGTAGGAACCCTGTGAGTTTGTCAAGCATCTTGGCGCATATTTGAAATGTTTTGTTCATCCTTAGGAGACGGTCCACTGTCTTTACCATTTTTTATTTTTTTTTCAGGTCTTGGTCATCTCATTTCTTGCATTCTAATCAATGGAGCTCAGTACTTTAAGAGGATCAGCGAGTCTGGCATCAAAAAGATGTGTAGAAATATCTTTGTCCTCCAGCAGAACCTCACGAACATCACCATGTCCAGAGAGGCCGACCTCGACTTTGCCAGGTCATTCTCTTTGTTTTTTGTACTTTCAGGATGTGATTGAAAAGAAAACAAAAACAGCTCCCCCTTACTGCACCTTTCTTTCTTTGTCAAGGACTGAGACAGCAATTGTGCTATTGCAGGTATACACTAAAGTCACACCAAGACAGATATAAAGGGGATTTCAATTCAATTCAAATAAATAAATAAAATTGGAGACATTGGACAGGGTCAATACTCAGTTTCTTGATTCATAGAGATTTTGGAGATGCTAACATTTTTAATGCTCATACAGTCTAACTTGTGTTACTATAAAGTACTTAGAGTTGTGGATGTTTCAGTAAGAATGTATGTATTTATGTAGATTTTTGGGTCAAAATTCTTCTAACATTTCACAAAAAAAGGACAAATGGACAGTGATAATCCAACTTCTGTGCAGACATTCAGAGATTCGCTTAAAGATGCATAATTTCTCCAAGTTCAGAAAGAAACAATGTCATTGCACAAAACCAACATTTTGGTCAAGCGTTTCGTTGGTCAAGTTGTTGTTTGTGTTTTCTACACTATTATTCATGTAACTTTGGCGAGTCGAGCAGCGGTTGCCTGGTGCTGTCCAGCCTCAACAAGCTCCTGCATCTTCATGGACATGGCAGAAAAGGGTGACACTATATTTATGGCATTTCTTCCCCCGCTTTCTAGGAGAATCTGTCATTTAGGTGAGTAAAAGGATTGTGGAAAACATGAAGAAATAAAAGTCCTCAGGTCAGGGAACATTCTCGTCAATTCTCAAGAGTGGTTTGGAAGGGAAGTAGAAAAGGTTGCAAGAATAGAAGTTGGTAGAAATGACCACAAGAAACATACAATGTGCGGAGATGAATCATTTAAATATAAAAGTTAAGGAGTGAAGACTAAAAATGTATTTGAATTTTTCCAGCTCGAATTGCATCATGATATGTTGTAGGGTTAATAAGCTTCTGTTAACATCTCTTAAAATGTGTCAGATATTTTTAGTGCTTTGGTGATTGTCTGCCAGCAGAGTCTGAACATTATTATTTATGCGTTTTTGTATAAATGCAGAAGAGAAAACAAACTAAAGAGGTAAAGTGTAATGACCTGAACTGTTCTGGACTGTACCGGATTTGGAGGTGATTAGCATGTTATTTCTTCCTCCTGTCAGCTTTGATTACGTTGAAATGGGGGTGATGGCTTTTTGTTACTTTCCTCTCTTTCTCCCACTCTCCCTGATTACGAGGCGTGGGCGGTGTGGAAGTGTTGATTGGGAATTGCAAAGCTCATTGTTTACACATTCATGGCTTTTTGGATTGGTCGTCCTCCGGCTCTTAGATACAGACTCAAAAACGCATACAAAATTCCCACATACACACACCTGTAGTGATCCCTTACTCCCCCACTTGCAGAGATACTCAGAACAGCCAATTAACACATTATGGACGTAAATGTGTGGTGTATATAAAATATATATATATATAATATATTATTATATATATATATATATATATATATATACAGTACAGACCAAAAGTTTGGACACACCTTCTCATTCAAAGAGTTGTCCTTACTTTCATGACTATGAATATTGTAGCTTCACACTGAAGGCATCAAAACTATGAATTAACACGTGGAATTATATACTGAACAAAAAAAGTGTGAAACAACTGAAAATATGTCTTATATTCTACGTTCTTCAAAGTGGCCACCTTTTGCTTTGATTACTGCTAGGCACACTCTTGGCATTCTGTTGATGAGCTTTTAGAGGTAGTCACCTGAAATGGTTTTCACTTCACAGGTGTGCCCTGTCAGGGTTTAATAAGTGGGATTTCAAGCCTGATAAATGGGGTTGGGATCATCAGTTGTGTTGTGCAGGAGGTGGATACAGTACACAGCCGATAGTACTACTGAATAGACTGTTAGAAGTTGTATTATGGCAAGAAAAAAGCAGCTAAGTAAAGAAAAACGAGTGGCCATCATTACTTTAAGAAATGAAGGTCAGTCAGTCCGAACAATTGGGAAAACTTGGAAAGTGTCCCCAAGTACAGTCGCAAAAACCATCAAGCGCTACAAAGAAACTGGCTCACATGAGGACCGCCCCAGGAAAGGAAGACCAAGAGTCACCTCTGCTGCGGACTATAAGTTCATCCGAGTCACCAGCCTCAGAAATCGCAGGTTAACAGCAGCTCAGATTAGAGAACAGGTCAATGCCACACAGAGTTCTAGCAGCAGACACATCTCTAGAACAACTGTTAAGAGGAGACTGTGTGAATCAGGCCTTCATGGTAAAATAGCTGCTAGGAAACCACTGCTGAGGACAGGAAACAAGCAGAAGAGACTTGTTTGGGCTAAAGAACACAAGGAATGGACATTAGACCAGTGGAAATCTGTGCTTTGGTCTGATGAGTCCAAGTTTGAGATCTTTGGTTCCAACCACCGTGTCTTTGTGCGGCGCAGAAGAGGTGAACGGATGGACTCTACATGCCTGGTTTCCCACGTGAAGCATGGAGGAGGGAGGTGTGATGTGTGGGGGTGCTTTTCTGGTGACACTGTTGGGGATTTATTCAAGATTGAAGGCATACTGAACCAGCATGGCTACCACAGCATCTTGCAGCGGCATGCTATTCCATCCGGTTTGCGTTTAGTTGGACCATCATTCATTTTTCAACAGGACAATGACCCCAAACACACCTCCACGCTGTGTAAGGGCTATTTGACTAAGAAGGAGAGTGATGGGGTGCTGCGCCAGATGACCTGGCCTCCATAGTCACTAGATCTGAACCCAATCGAGATGGTTTGCAGTGAGCTGGACCGCAGATTGAAGGCAAAAGGGCCAACAAGTGCTAAGCATCTCTGGGAACTCCTTCAAGATTGTTGGAAAACCATTTCAGGTGACTACCTCTTGAAGCTCATCAACAGAATGCCAAGAGTGTGCGTAGCAGTAATCAAAGCAAAAGGTGGCTACTTTGAAGAACCTAGAATATAAGACATATTTTCAGTTGTTTCACACTTTTTTGTTCAGTATATAATTCCACATGTTAATTCATAGTTTTGATGCCTTGGGTGTGAAGCTACACTATTCATAGTCATGAAAATAAGGACAACTCTTTGAATGAGAAGGTGTGTCTAAACTTTTGCTCTGTACTGTACTGCATGAATGTATATATATATATATATATATATATATACATTCATCATTCTGGTTGAACATCATTCTGGTTGAACCAAATACTAAATTAATTGGAATTAATTACAATTTCACATATGGCCACAAATGCTATTTAAAGACTACAGGGTAAAATAGGTATTGAATAGGTCAACATTTTTTTCTGTGAATGTGTTTCTAACAGGGCTATTCACATGAAATCCACATTAGATACTTGTAACAACCTAAGTATTCTACACATAGAAATAAATCAACACAAATTATTTCATAAATTGGGTACAATAAAGTGGGTTAGACACACAGAAAATACGGCTTGAACACAAAAAGAAAAGGAGGACTAAAACAGCAGAGAAAGCCAAATAATACCGGCAACTTGTCTGTAGTGGAAAACAATTCTGCCTCCTGTCAGTGCAAATGACTATCATCTTCTTTAGACCTAATTGATGACTTATTACTAAGGTATCACACAAGAAGTAAAACAGAATTGCAGCCTCTGCTCTAATTCATCCCTATGGTGTTTAAGAAGGTTGAGGTCAGGACTCTCCGTAGACCAGTCAAGTTTCTCCACACCAGACTTTATACACCTGCAGCGACCCGATACTTTTGCCAATATAGTGTGTGTTCTAGTCAATTTAACCTGATTCACCTTTGTTCATGAGAGCTTCTTTAAGACTTACTATTTGTAAATATGTTCATTCTTGGATTAATGTGACAGCTATTTGGGCTCAAACATTAGCTTATATCACAACACAGGAAAAACGCAGGAAAAATAAAACCTTTTCTGTCCTACCATCGCATATGTAAATGTCTGGAGTTTACAAAACTCTGCTGCGACTTTAACCGGTGACATTTGCTTTGGTCAGGTGAGATTTATGCTTGCTATAGAAAATTTTTTCTCATTTCTTCTTTCTTTTTGTTGAATTTATCCCTTCACTGACTCTATGTTCTCAAATTAAAAAGACAAATTTGTGGCTTGAAGGCTTTTTTGTACCCATCTTTGTCAGGGGTACCAGTGAATGTGGAGACTGCTGAATGCAATTCCTGATCTCTGGGTTTTGCTGTTTTTGGGCACTTAGATGAGAAATTAAAAGGTGTCTTACCTTTTTATATTGCCACCTTGCAGGACTCTCTGTGTAACACAGATTTGTAATTGAATCGGTAATCTGGTGTTTTAAAGCATTACATTTTTCAAGTGAAGACATTAAGAAAGGCAGCTTTGGTTAACCAGAATCAGCAGTGACCAACAGTCCGAAGCGAAAGGACTAAAAGAAGAATATTTATTATTACTTCCCTTGGAAAGAACTGATGGCAAATAACCAAAGGAAGAAATCACAGCTGGCTTGTCTGCTTTACAGACCGGCTGCAGATGTTTCCCAGTATAATCATGCATCTGTTTCTGGTCCTGTATGTGTGTGCTTGAACCTTTGTGTTTGTGTTTTGGCTGCAACCGCGTGGACAAGTCCTGCACAAGAGCACCATAACACCCAATGATCGGAGTTAAAACTACAGTAAGGCCCAGTTGTCAGCACTGCAGAACAAATGGAAGACATGCAGCCACACACATGCACACACACACACTACTTTTTGGCTACTCATAGAGTGAAAAATGGTGAGGAAACAGTGTCACCTTGTGGTTAAATCCTTTCTTGCATACTGTAAAAACAATCTCTAAAAACCTACAGTATATCCAATTGTAAATGTTGCACCTGCTGATATAACCTGAGTGTGTCTGTGTGCGTGCGTGTGTGTGTGTGTGTGTGTGAGCAGGTGTATTTGTATCATCCCAAAGCACTCTCGTGTCGCTCAGTCAGAAGTTTGGCAGCAACATAAGCTTGTATGTCAAGGTCAAACACACATATACACACACACACGATCAGAGAAACACACACACTCTTACCATCTGCTCAGACAGGGCCTGTTTTGCAAACCTGTGTGTCACCACAAAGTCATCTCTAAGTGTGTGTGTATGTGTGTTTTTGTTTATTGACGGCGCACTCAACCTTATCACTCCACTGATCACCTCTTATTGTCTGCCATAGCCACCCCTCCCTCTCTCTTTCTATCCCTCTCTGCCTGTTTATGCTGATGCTTTTTTTGACAGAAGCTGTGATAAGTTAAATGTGGGAAGTTGCTTGTGAGTCCGTTACCCTGAAAAAACACAAGAAGCCTGAGTCGTTAAACATGACAGCTAAATTTTTTTAATAAAACCATTAATAGAAATTCAGATAACTTGAGTCTCTCTGTCCTTGTATGTGTATGTATACATGTATTTCAGTTTTTGTTTCATAAGGAGAACAGGCAAAACGAAAGTATAAAATTCCTGATTTACATTTAAAAGACCACAATATTTAAAAAAAAAGGTTTATTATTGAATTTTATTCTTATAATCTATTATTTGAACTTCAGTACTTTAGTACTTCAGTACTTTCACATTGTATTTATTTTTCTGAAAAAACTCATTTTCAGGGTTAATACACACACAAATTGGTAAAAGTATAACATTTTATTTAATTATTGTCCAGGTCTGGATAAATGCTAAAAAAACATAGTATGAAAGATAATACTATTTACAGGCTTTACTTCCTGCCCCATTGTCTAAAACATCCATCCATCCCTGCATCTGTCTGTCTGTCTGTCCATCCAGCCCAACCATCCAAATCTGCATACTGATCAGCTGTTTGTTCAGCAATGCCCCTTTTTTATGTCTTTAAATATATAAAAACAACCCTAAAGCTTGCAACCTACAAGCCTAAAATGGCAAGTTGTCATGAAGATCTGAACGGTCCATTAGTTTGAGTATGTTTTTGAGACAAACACTAAGGCACCATTACAAATTCACAAAAAGCTAAGCTTTGAGCTGTCCGGTGACCTGTATATTCTGGTTGCAGTTGTCATAACACAAACAACAAATCTGCAGCAGCTTAGCCAACCAGTTAGCCCAAACAGCAGCCTGGCAGTCTCATTGTAGAGACACCCCGGGGTTCACGTCATCTCACCCACCTGTCTGCTACTGGAATGGCTCCAGTGTTCAAGTGTGGATATCTGTAATGCACAATAGGGTGTTGCACTCTATTTTCCTAAACTATACCTCCCTGTGTGTCTTTGAGAGTAACTGTGTTGGCAAATAAACTGTCTTTAGCTTTGAGCTTTTGTGTGTGTCAAGGTGAAAACCTGGTGTGTCCTCACAGATTGTAGTTATAAGTACAGTTGACATCCATGTCAGGAGGTAGTGGGTGTCAACAGATAAAAGCGTTTGTATTTAGGCCGGGTTGCAGTACACTGTCACTTCTGTCTCCCTCCTTGTCACCTTGTGTTTCTGGCTTTATCTCTCTCCTTTCTCTCTTTTTTCCCCCTCCCTGTCTTTTTCTTGTTTTTGCCATAGTCCAATCACCTGCACTGCCTCAGCTGAATTGAAATTCTCCTCCTCTCGGTCTACTTGCAGCCCGTCTCGTCTGTCGCTCCTTGTTTTCTGAGAGCATGCGCAAGACGGCGTGTGATAAGGCTGCTCTTTGTTGATGGAGCCTGTCTCCCTGCATTTTGGTTTCTATATGCACACCTCACAGCATGATGACACTCACCTTTGCTGATGAAGCCAGTCAGAGTTTGTGTGTGTTCATGCGCATGTTTCTGCCAATGCAGCACGATGAGATTGGCCTTTGCTGATGAAGCTTCAGCCTGAGTCTCTGCAGACCTTTCCTCATTACCAGAGGAGAAACAAATGCACTTCTCTGGAGGGAGATGGAGACAGATGGAGGGAATGGATGTATCTCACACAGGTTCAAAGAGCCAAAAGGATGTTAAGACAAAATTTGCTGTTTGTATTTAGCAGTAACATACTGCTATCGTCCTTAGCTAGTAATTTTGAAAACTGTTTCAGTTCTCATAAGCAATCTTTTTGAACCACATTTACAAGCAG
Organism: Crenichthys baileyi; assembly: GCA_036173005.1. Taxonomy (NCBI): domain Eukaryota; kingdom Metazoa; phylum Chordata; class Actinopteri; order Cyprinodontiformes; family Goodeidae; genus Crenichthys; species Crenichthys baileyi. Next base: position 92,901 of record JAHHUM010000664.1, read on the forward strand.
ACATAAATTAATAAATAAAGAAACCCCTTAAACAGCATTACAACCTGATAAAAATACAGCTTAGGTTGAGCGTGACAGAATCCGGTTGTCATAGTAACACATGTTTTCCAGCAAGTCTTTCAGACTCACTACAGTCAGATATTACTGCTGTCAGAACAGAGAGAGGAAGATTTATTACAGGAAAATATATAAGAAGAAAAATTTAAAGCTTTTTCAATAGAGGGAAAACATGCCGCCAAACACCTGGACAATTTGAGAAAAACAGTGCCAGTGGTAAACAGTTGCAGTTGTTGAAATATATGGTATATTTGGTATCTGGTATCCAAAGGTATATTTGTACCCTGCAGACAGAAAGCCCAGAGATTTAGAATCAAGGCTAACCTGTGTGTCATAACTGTCTCGTTGTGTTTTAAAGCAAGTCATCTTAATAGTATAGTATTATTAACCTTTGGTTGATTAAATGTTAAAATTATCTCAAAGATTATAACAAAGTAGCAATAAATATTTATATACTGCTGCTTTTAACAGTTTAACAGGTTCATGCTGTGATTATTTCTTTAGCCATTATATTCCTTATATTTTCTTTACCTTAAAGGGCAATTTTCATATTTTACAGCTAAAAATCTTAAAAGTATTAAAGAAATTATTAATGATTAGCCTTACCATTAGTTTACAAAGCATACACATAATATAATAAGGTACTTTTCTGACACAAAATCAGTCTTTAGAAACACACCTGTCAAAAGGAGCACAACCATGTGTAGATGATGATGTCCTGTACGAAACTGTAGAGCATAAAGGTCTATATCCAAAGAGAAAACGGTTTTCTTGAGAAAAAAGACATTTTTTAGTGGGAGTATATTGAATAGTGGTTGCTTGTTGGCAACAGAAGGAAGGAGGGAGAAAGCATTTTTAGTTTCCTAAAAGATGATGGTAGGCTTGAAAAGTGGGAGAGATTTGTTAAATTAAACAAGGTTGACATCTCTTCATTTACCAAAAACAGTTAAATAACTGTTTTAGGATTATGAAACAATAAGATTCTTTACCTCAAAGGAAGGAACAACCAAAGGAAGAGGTTTGGGAACACTACTCAGTTCATGCCACGGCTATTACATATAGCTCTAACATAGTCAACAGCCAGACCATTGAGGCGATTACAGGTGTTTTTAAGAGCATAACGTTTTTTTTAGGTTTAAAAACAAATTTGTTATACTTGGTTTATATGGCCTCTGTCAAATCTTCTGACGCGTAAGGATTACTTTAGGAACTTAACCTATTAACTGTTGCTCCTGTATCTATCATCCAAGATAATTACTTGCAACAGCAATTTATTTCTTTTTTGTTTACTGAGCCAAATGAACAACAGATTGTATATAGGTGCTTTCTTGTCCTTTCTAATCACATGCTTAACAATAGCTTGAAAAGACTTTTTAGTAACAAATGACATGTGAGACAAATAACTGTTGATGACCTACAGAGTTTGGGTTTTGTAAGAGTCTGTGTTGTCATAGCGATGTTTTGACAGCTACATGCTGTAGTCTGGTTAAACTATCAGGATTGAAACAATTGTGTTAATAAAAGTCAGACTTTCAGCTACTTCTGAATGTCAACCTGAGTTGACTAAAGTTCTGATCAGGTAGGCAATCACTGACCCTTACTTATCTTATAATTGTATGTACAAGGCACCGTGTTCTTGACTGAAGGGAATAACTTCCAGACTTGCAATATTTACAACTCATAATGTACGCAATATACAAAGACAAGGTCATACAAGTATGTAAAATTGATGTTTTTAAAATTTTGTTCTTGTCTGTTTTTATTAATAACATCAACCAGCCAATAGAAAGGAAATGGAAATTAGCCTAAGACTAAAATCTGATGCATTTGCTTGTAAAGTATTTTAATTTTTAATGATACTTTTTGCCACAAGCAGGCATTCAACGCTTTTAAATCCCTGTGTCGAGTGCCAGATTGTAAGGTTTGCAAACTACCAATTATATACAACTTTGCTGACTTCTTGTGCCTCACTGGACAAATCACCATATAGATCTTTAACTAATAAGCTCCTATATGAGCTGTAGAGTTTAATATCACTATGGTTTTTTCACGGCCGTTGTGTTAGACATTGATGCCTGAGTTTGGTGTTCCACAGATAACATCATCACTCTTCTGCAACTTTTGGCTGTGGTCTTTGCTGCCCTGTGCTTATTTTGTTAGGCTTTTCTAGGTTTTATTCTATTGTTTTTTACAAAGTTTCCGACTTTTAACATCAAAATTAATATAATAACTATGTGCTGCACTGTTAAGATAGGTGAGATAAGAATGAGAGGAACAACATAAGCTTTGTTGGAGGTGCCAGGGAGGTATTTGTTACAGCATCAACAAGCCTTGGTTCCAGCTCATAGTCAGGTTGATCTACATGCTTTTGCGCTTTTTGATTTTGTTCCCACTCTCGCTCATCTTTCCCCTACTAACTAATGTGTTTCTCCAAACGTGCTGACAGAGGCATCCTGTAATGGCTTTAATATTGTATACGCTACAAATGAGGGGAAATGAATTGTGCTGAATCTCATCTTTCTTCCACTTTTCTCTTCTCCCCGCTGTTTCTCTCTTGTTCCATTGTCATGTGTCTGTCCTGCGCCGCCGTCGCATCATAAATTTATTTAATATTCTTCGCATTTGAGGAGAGGTAGGGGGAAGCTAATTAAAATTTAATGGAATGCACTCCACCGAGGCACGTTGATGCACATATACACAGAAGCTGATTACTAAATCACAACTCTTATAGATTGGACTTGTGGAGGAAGCAGGTGGAAATGGGAAAAAATGTACTGTGTGCAGTTTTTAATGATTGGGTTAAGGAGGAGTGTGTACAGAGGGAGGCTGAAGGCTGTAAGGACTCTAAAGAGGAGGGCAATCAAAACAATTCACTGTGGTGTTGTTTGAAAAATAAGGCTTGTGTCATTAACCAGTTGCTGCTCTACCAAAGGGAACAGTAAGTATGTGTGCAAGTGTGTTTCTGTTATAGTGTGTAAGCCACAAGGGCTTCTTTCTTGATGGTGGGGTGCGGAGAGATTTTAATCTTATTAACAGCCTTTCTCCGTTTGGCAAATAGCTTTCCAACTGCTTGGGTAATGAACTGTTTGAAAGTGTTTTTAGCACACGCTAACATACATCACTCAGACACATTGATAGATTGACTAACATGCACACACAGACACACGTTTTGCTTTCTGGACCAACCACCCCCTCCCCTATCTGCTGAAGAAAGCTTAGATTGCCAGCAGTCCTCGCAGATCAGACACCCAAACAAACACAAACGTTCTTAACAGACAGCTGATGGTTTACCATGCCAATTTGATGTGGATGCAGTTTTTATCATATAAGATCCTACAAAAGAACTACAATGTACACACTGGATTTAGGACCCACTTATGAGTTGTAAAGGAGTATAATTAGATCCCCCTTCCCAGTTAACCAGTAAATTGTCACAATTACACTAAGAAGTAACTATTCAGCTGGGGCTTTTATTAATTATATCCCACTTTGTGTGGCAGAATTACAGCAATCAACAGCTAATAAATATCAGTCTACAACTGTTCACCATGATTTGCCAGGATTGATACTAGAGATGCACCAATCAAAGATTTGTGGCTATTTTCTGATCTATGGTTTTTGCAAAGCTTTGATCTGACAATACCATTTTTGCAAATTTTGATTCCTCTATTTCTATTTCTTTGATCTCCTCTGTTTCTTTGCTTTTTGTACTTATGCTTCTGGGACTTAAAATACTGATAGGATGATGTTATTTACTACTTAAAGTTGTTAAATGGCGACATTAATTAGTACTTGAATCATTATTACTCCTTCACCCGACAGAATTTTAAATCTCAAAAAGATTGAACAGAGCAACTTTTCTGTGATATATTTAGTGCACCTGTTATCTGTTGAGGCTTGGAAATGATAGTAATGAAAATATCCAGCTTTGAACCTTCTCTCAGTAATACCTTCCACACCGAAGACTGTCAGGAAAGAAAGCTTACATTTCTGAATTTTTGCTGGTAAGCAGTGAGGCTCGATCAAACTCTAATCTGCAGATTCTGACCATTTTCTATGTGGATCTTGACTTGCCACTGATAAGGAAGTTATAGTGGAATTCTGAGTTTGTCAAGTAAAATAATAAGCTTTTCATTTCTTCATTAAAAACATTTAAATTTTTTTGTACACTTCCCCATCAGAGTTGAGAATGGAGATATAAATGATTCCAATACTTTCTCAAAAGAAACTGGTTAGATCACAGAACAAGTGGATTTCCCTTACATATGTCGTTAATAGCTGAATCTGGGGAACACAACTAGAATACCTGAGTGCATTTATAAACTACAGGGAAAAAATCTACAATTTATGATTCGTTTTTATTAATTAAGACTAGACGCTTTATCGTTGCCATCTCGTCCCAACCTTAGTTTAATAGTGAATCCGCAATGCTCAATCATTTTAACAGCTTTTTTCATAGAATGAATTCAAGGATGAAAAAACTGAACAAAGCCTTGAAGAGAAATGAAAAGCAGGATGGAGGGTGACACAGAATGCAAATGGTTCGGCGATCAAGGGCATCACTTGTCAAGAGAAGGCCGAAAAACAGATATTATGCACCTCTGTTCCTCATTTATCTCTACAGTGATCTGCCATTTATTTTATGGATCTACTTTATTCCTTCTTCCCCCTCGTAACTCTTCAGTTTTTTTTCTGTTTTGCAGTGTTGAATCTAAAAAATGGTAGCACATAAAAGACAGGTGCAGGAGAAAAGTTCCCTAAGTGTTCATTAATGCCTAGTTAGTGATGAAAATGAGCGCCACAAAAAAGAGGAATGAGTCAGGCCTGGTTTGTGGGGCTAAACTAATGTGTTAAAGCTATGTCTTCTCTTTTATAGTCATATTAAATTTTATATAGAACACATAAGAGCACAACTTCCTCCACTTCCAAGATGCATTCACATGAACAAAATTTAAAGAATAGAAATATTTAAATCTAACATTTTTCTTCAATTAAAAACACATTTAAAGCAAGTTCAAAGCCTATATTTTGCCTAGTAGAGTAACTATTATCCTATTCCTCAGCATACTTCTGCCTTCTGCAAAGCAGCAGGAGTCATTGTTGGGTGACCAGCAACTGTCCTTGGCCAAGGTGGGTAGTTTATTCTAATAAAGGAAGCTATCCTTTCCTCTAAGGAGAAAAAGAAGCCCTGCAGCAGTTTCAGCTGCACCCTTCTCTGTCATTATTTACCTAAATCCATTACTTCAAATCACCCTGTTGCCTATTGATTTTCAGACTGGTACAAAAACAAATACTGGCAAAGACAAAGAGCATAATCAGCTTGTTTCCACTGGATGTATTTACACAAAGTTGTCATGGAATACTCTTTTAATGTCACAGTGTCACATTTTAATGCGATTTATTGGGATTGTATGTGACAGACGACACAAAGCGCTGCGTCATTGTTAAGTGGAGGGAAAATTATGTATAAATTTAAAAATAATTTAAGAAATAAAAAAGTGTAACGTGCATTAATATTCAACCCGCATTCAATCTAATACCCCTTAAAATAACCCTGGTTAGCTACTTACCTTCAAAACCTACCGAATTAGTAAATCGAGTCCACCTGTGAATAATATGATCCCAGTAAAAATCCAGATGTTCTGTTGAGGCATCAGTCGTTTGTTAGAAAACATTAACGAATAAACAGTATCATAGAGTCCAAGGAGCATCAAATGAACAGTAATCTACTTTGAACATCTCCTGGAGCACTGTCAATTGTCGTGAAATGAAAACACGCTGGCCCATCTGCAAACCAATACATGATAATTCACCTAAACTTACAGGCCTGACAAGTAGAGCATAAATCGGAGAAGCAGACGAGAGGCTCTTAGTAACTATGGAGGAGCTGCAGTGTTCCACAACTCAGGTGACAGAATCAGTTGATTGAATATATATAATGTATGTAAATATGTATATATAGTACAAGCCTATGAGAGGATCTATAAATACATAACAGTTTTAAAAAAATACAGTCGAAGGATGAATAAATTAGAAATTGCAATGCTATAATTTAAAACGGCTGTAAAAATTGTAAGGCAAAGAAAGCTGCTGTAAGCATTATTAAGGCAAAGAGGTTCTGCTTAAAGATGGTCACAAGCCCATATAGGGGACACAGGAAGAAGGTGCTCTGGTCAGCTGAAGCCAAAATTAGACTTCATGGGCTGTATGCCGAATCTTTTCAATTTTGCCGTTTAGACCAAAATTGTGTGGTGAAAAACCAACACTGACACATCACCCTGAACATACCATCCCCATACTGATACACGGTAGTGGCAGCATCATGCTGTGAGGATGCTTTTTTCCAGCAGGGAAAGAGAACCTGGTAAACGTTGAAGGAAAGATGGATACAGGGCAATATTAGAAAAACCTTGAGACTGGTGCGCATCCTTTAAATCAACAAACATACGAACTAAACGTACGACTAAAGCTTCCTATTTATGTGTTGCATAAAATCATATTCATGTGAAAGAACGGCCCAGTCAAAGTTTAGAGCTACAGCCAATGGGAATCTGTGTAAAGACTTGAAAAGTGATGTTCATAGATTCTGTATATCCAAACTGAGCCCAACCTATTTTGCAAAAGTTGATGGGCCAAAATGTCAGTCTCTGCTGATGCAAACGACTTGCAGCTGTCATTGCAAAAAAAGCTAAATCTATCAAGTATTCTTTCAGCAGAATTGAAAATAAATGCCAAACATTTCCAATTATTATATGCTAAAATAATTTAAAAACCCATGTATAACTTTTCTTCCTTAATAATCTTGCACCACTTATGACATAAAATGCATTGAAGCTAACTGTAAATGTATACTGTGCTGTAAACCATTTCTGTCGTCCCCTTCCCCAAGTTTGCTTCTACAGCTTCTTTATGGAAGCATAAAATTTAGGCCTTGAGGGCACAAAAAGCTAAAATCTATTTTAGTGTTTGGCTGCACGAGCTTCCTCCTTTACGCACTCCAGAGTAGTGCTACACAGGAACATGCATTTACTTTCTGAGGTGTTTGACCTGTTTTGCCCCGGAGCAAAAAAGATCTAAGATCTCCCTTTGCTTTACCTTACCTTGAGTCTTCTGTCTTTGCTTAGAAATGAGAATTTCTCTTTAGGGTGTGCTCTGTATATCGATCCTTAAATGCCAATTGCATCAATAATAATTTTATTCTGCTGAGTCATAAAACTTACAAAACTCCACTCTTAAGAATCCTATAAAAAGCTGTGTGCAGTTAGTGTGGAAAACAAATGTTGTTTGATTTAATTTACCCAGTTTGTGCAGAAATATGCTGTTCAACAGTGCCTGGTGTCCATTTGTGCAGCTGCTTTATCAGTATGTACTTCATACACACTTTCAAATGGTCCATTTGAGGCATTTGGTCCCGATTAAAGAGCTGCTTTTTTTACACACAGTCCTTTTCCTCTTCTGTCGGCCTGCAATATTTCAGAAGAAGAATCTTGGTTATGGGGAGTCTGTATATGTTTTTTTTTTCACTTTACCTGTAACTCCCAGCACCAGCATCCTCGGGTCCTTGATGTCCGCTTTAAAAAAAAAAATCAGCTTGACCACAACAGTGGTTAGTCTGGCTTTTTTGTTCTCTCTTTGTTGTCCGTGTGTCTTTGATTCAGCCCGGAAAAGGAAAAACAGAAGCATATTAAATGTGTCTGTTTTTCTATATCGCCTACCTGCATTCTCCTCCAACTTCAGTCACTGTGGCCGTTCTCTTATTTTATTCCTCCATAACCTGTTACTGTTTTTTCTCCCCCCTTCCAGACAATACTATGAGATGCTGTACAACACTCCAGATGAGCTGCTGAACCTGGTGGTGGACCAGGGCGTTCGCTACACAGAGCTCGAGTACATCAATGCCTTGTCTCTGCTCCATCGCAGTCAGACGGGCGTAGGGGACATGAGCACCCAAAACACCCGTCTCCAGAGGCTGAAGGAGATCATCTGCGAGCAGGCCGCCATCAAACAGGCCACCAAGGACAAAAAGATCACCACGGTTTAGCAAAAAAATAGAGGGGATTACATTGCTTTTGTTACTGGTTGCTGGTAGATTTCTATGAGAGTAAAGATTGCTTTAGACAAGATTGTGAGAATCTGTTTTAAAGTGTGTCCTTTGTCTGATGTAATTAAAAGAGTTGTGGTTGAGAGCTGACAGATATAAGTCTTTCCAACTCTTGAAATGGAGATTATATACAAGCTTACACTGCACTGACTCACTCTAATTGGGGAGTTAGGTGACTGCCAACACAACTTCAAACTTTGCAAGTCTACTTTCTATATCAGGTGTCTTGCATTGTCAGTTTCAACTTAAAAGACATAATAAATCCTTGCTGCTGGTCGAACCTTCTAACGACTTTCAGCTTTCCACTACAACAGCTTCAGTTAAAACACCACCATCCTGGACATTCACCTGAACTCATTCCCTGTCTCATCTCATTTTCCTATTAGAACCCAAACTGCTGCTCTCAATTACACCTCCATCTCTCCTCTCCCGCCAGCCCCTATGGGCTCACTGATTCTGTCTGCAATAACAGATGCCAGATTAGACTGTCTGAATGAGGCCACATCCTCCGCCTGCTGCCAATTTAGTTTGGTCCCCAAAGAGTTCCCTAGCAGAGAATTGTATCATATCTGCAGTTGTCAAAAAACTGTGTATCGGTCTGCTTTTTTAAGTTTCTGAAGTTAACTTGTGAAGCAATGCCAGAGTAAATCGCAACTTTTTATAAATTCTACTGTTCAGATCTAGTATACCAGTTAGTGTTTTGCAGAAGTATTCACATCCCTTAAACTTTTTCACATCTTGTCATGTTCCGACCTAAATTTTAATGTATTGTATTGGGGATTCTTAAATATTTGCTCATACTTCCTTGCAAAATGGGTCAAGCTCAGTCAGATTGGATGGGCTGTTGGTATAAATCTTCAGTATATTTAGGGTTGTTGTGCTGCTGGAAAGTGAACCGTCACCCCAGTCTTTTGTCCTTTACAGACACTAACAGGTTTTCTTCTGGGATTGACCAGAGTACGTAGCCTTATCCGTCTTCCCATTAATGCTGACCAAATTTGCTGTCCCTGCTGTGGTCCCCACAGCATGATACTGCCTCCACCATGCTTCAGGAAGGGCATGATGTTCTGGGTGATGTGCAGTGGTATTTTTTTGCTTCACATTGCATTTTGCAAGAAAGTTAAATTTTGGTCCCTGAGCAGAGCACTTTCTTCTACAGGCTTGCCATGTGGCTAGTGAAAAACTTATTATGGTTTCAACACTTTTCCATAAAGCCCAGGTTTGACTATCATGCCAACAGAGTCTCCCACCTGATCTAAGGATCCCCACTGCTCCTCCAGAGTTTAATAAAATCCTAATAAAATACAATAGAGTATGGGGTTGTAACATCAGAAAATGTTAAAAAAGTTCAATGGATATAAATACTTTTTGCAAGGCACTTTATATATAGCAATTTGTGGGTGTTGCAATGCATCCACTGCAGTCATTTTGTAAACCGAAAATATAACTTTGTTTGAATCTCTAAAAATAAACCAAACACCATAAACACAAGAGAAGATCCCAAGTCGATTCCATTCCTGTTTTCCATTCATTAACTTTGCAGAGAAGTATTTAACAAGTGGAGGAGAGGGAAATGGGAGCCTTGTCAATACGGCGGTCCCACCACAGGTCTCCTTGAAGCCCACAGAGCAATCCATCATAGTGACATATAGTCTGGAATCAATGGTGAAACAACGATGGAGCTGCTGAGTGGTTCGCCTACTCCTCTGTAATGCACACGATGGTGCAAAATCCAAGATGTGCTCATTCATTTGTTAACTCCAGAACTAATTCTCAAAAGGTTTTACATGGGGAAACTTTAATGCAATGTTCTCTAATGCTGTTTGACCTTCATTACACTGCAAGGCTGATATTTTTGTCATGCAAGTAATTCCCATAGTTTTTTACACTAAGTTTTACATCACACTTTTTCTTTCCAATGCACACTATTTTTGCACCTGTATTTAATCAGACTAAAACACATTGAACCATTTTAAATCTGTTTTTGTTCCTCATGAAAAAATCTCAAATTTGATCGCTTCAGATTAGCCCCATGTCAAGTTTTGTATGTGATAATAAAGATTAAAAAAATCTTCTAAATTCTGTGTATGTTGTGCATTTTCCTTGCATTGTTTTCATATTTTCCATTGATGTTACTTAAGAATTATCTTTCGCACTTGACAGTCTATCACTGCTTGAAGCAGTTGAGAAGTTTTTTTCCCATATCTGGAGCCTGTCAGATCCAAAACCAACACTAGAGGATGCACTTAACCTGACAGGTGTGCTATGTGACACGGCTTTAAAGCGGGAAGAGCTGAAGAGTGGAATATATGGAAAAAATAAACACAGGCAGCATAGTACCTGAAGGCCTCAGTTGTTGGCATAAATCCGCTTGATGAGCTGCTCTTGGCACAGCATGATATTTACAAATTCTAAACGTTGCCTGATATCTGGTGATTCATGTCGAGTTCTGGTGCGAAGTCAAAATGGAACAAAAGGGCAATTGAGCGACTATACTTGACAGGTGTTAATTTATCTGAGATTCAATTCAATTCAAAAATACTTTCTTAATCCCAAATGGAAATTAAATGTAACTCATGTTATGCAGGTTACTTCAAAGAGTTGTAGATGCTGATGGCTGTGGGCAGGAAGGATCTCCTGTAGCAGATCTGAAGAAGCCTCTGACTAAAGACACTTGTTTTGACAATCTGATAAAGAAGATGCTCTGGGTTGTCTGTGATGTTCTTTATTTTATGAAGAATCCCTCTTTTCACAATCCTCTCCAGAGGTTCTAGAGGAGTCCCAAGAACAGAGCCAGTGGTCTTTATTAGCTTGTTGACCTTTTTTGTCACTGGCTCTGGTGCCGCTGCCCCAACAGATTACATCAGAAGAGATTACAATCTCCACAGACTTAATGAAGATCTGCAGCATTCTGCTGTAAACATTGAATGACCTACGCTTCCTGAATGAGGACAGCCCTTTTCGTACACTGCTTCACTGTTCCATCTCCTGTCCAGTCTGTCTTGTACTGGAAGTCTGAGGTGTATAGCGTGAAAAGGAATGGTGATATACAATGGTGCTCCTGTGCTGCTGACTACCTACTTTAGCTCACAACCCTTGAGTCTCACAAGCTGTGGTCAGTTTGTCAGGGAGTCTTTGATCCAGGAGATTGTTTAGGCCTCAATCTGAGTCTTCTTGAGTTTCTGACAAATCAATTCAGGTTGAATTGTGTTAAATGCAGTGGAGAAAACTAAGAACATGATCCTCACAGGGCTGCTGGCTTTGTCCAGATTTGTTTTGTTGAAGCAGGTGTATGATGGCATCTTCAACTCTTACTCCACAGCGATAAGCAATCTGAGGGGGGCCTGATAGTTGCTTGTTTACTTACTCAGGTGGGCCAACAGGAGTCTCACTAGGACCTTCATGATGTGGGATGTCAGGGCAACATGTATACAGTCATTGAGGACTGATGAGTGACTTATCTTTGGTACCAGAACAAGGCAGGAGTTCTTCCACAACACTGGATCTTTCTCCTGGGTAATGTTAAGGTTGAAGAGGTGATGCAGAATCCCACAGAGCTGCTCTACACAGGCCCTCAGTACTCCGGCTGACACCGTCTGAACCTACAGCCGTGTTACAGGAAAGTCTCTCCGGCTTCCTCTTCACCTGACTTCTAGAGACACACAGGCGGAAGGGGGAGGCAAAGACATGTAGGAGCAGAAGGGCCCATGCCGAGGTAGGAGATAAAACATTTGATGTGTGACAGAAAAGCTGTAGGTTAAAGGAGGGCGGGATGTCTGATTGGCTGTGAGCAGGAGAGATGGATGCTGAACTTGTTTCTGAACTGAGCCTATTGAAAAACATGTTCAGTTCATTGGCTCTTTCCAGACATCCATCTATCCGATCCTCATTCTGCTCGTAGCCTGTGATCTTCATACCTGACCACACATCTCTTATATTGTTTTGCTGGAGCTTGCTCTCTTGAGATGGTCTTGCTATGAATCCCTGATATCTGAATAAAATAAATTCAACATTTTGTTTTCTCTGGTTGAGCAGCTGACAAACTGTTGAAATGTTGGAAGGGTAGCAGAGAGTGAGGCGTGATTAAAATCACCAGACGTTGTGTCTGTAGCTTAGCAACAACTGAGCTGATGACATTGCATGCAGTGTTGGCAACACCTAATGGTGTGGTTGCCAAACTAACACTGGTGAACTTTCTGGGTAAATAATATGGACAAAAACTTTGAAATCCTTCCAGCTGCACAGCATCCAATACCAGAGGGAATAATAGTCCAAAATTTAAGTTATCTAGTTTTTCTTTAACAGTTCATGTGTAAATAAATGAAGTATTACAATATTTATTATTGCATTCAGACTTTCCATAGATTTCCAGAATAATTAAGGTCTGAACTTTGACTATGCCATTTTAAGACATCAATATGCTTTAATCAGAACCATTCCCTTGTAGCTCTCTGTTTGCTGTCATGCTGGAAGGTGAGCATCCATCGCAATCTCGTGTATTTTGCAGCCTCCATCAGGATATCTTCCATCATTAACCTGTAATTAGTTTACTGTGTCCCCATGACTTGTGGCAAACTTTGACTGGAATTTCTTAATGGACTTCTAAATGTACGGAATCAGAGTTAAGGGGGCAGAATAGGTCAGTGCAATTTTCAGATCTTTATTTGAAAAACAAAATCAAAACCTTGTATCATTCTTCCATCTTGTAGTTATACCCTACTTTGTTTTGGTCTATGATACAAAAACTTTAATAAAGTGCATTGAAAATTTGTGTGTGGAACGTCACCTGAAACGGTTCAATAGGTATGAATAGTTTGGCAAGGCATATTAATTTTCTGCCCTGGTATCATTTTAGGCTATTGTTTTTATATTCCAGTTATAATCACGCTGTTTTGTTTTCTCTTCATAAAAGTTGTTGTATCTAAAATGTTGCTGTCATACTGCTGTGAAAAAGAACTACAATGCCCAAAATGCAGTTCACCTGACATTCGGTTGCCGTGGTTGCCAACAGACACGATTTCATATGACATGGGATAAGCTAAGTTGCTTGTGCTTGAAAGACAAAGCATTAAACAGTTTATTGTAAACTGCCCACTTCGCTTTTCTAGACATCCTTTAGTTAAGTCGATGGTTTATTTGTATAATGACATAATGGAGGACAAATTACATGAGCAGCTTTCTGTGACGCCGTCGGAGATATGCCTTACAGAGTCATTGAACGCAGCAGAGAGGTTAGGCTGCGGCGAGCTACAGGAAAACAACGAGGTCAGGGTAAACATGTCAACTGGTTATATTGGCTTGTATAAATCTGAACGGTGTCTTAAGCATTTTAGTTATTTCCTGCACTTTGTTTTGTTTGTCCGCTAAAAAAAATGTAACCCCGAAAGCCGCATACACGTGATGTAGCCTATGTGTGTGTTTTTTATGTTATGATTCATAGCCATAGCAGACTCAGATTCAAAGTTATTTTCAATGGACCAAGAAGGTTGTTTCTGATTCGAAAAAAAACAGACGTCTCCCAAACTATTATACCACAGTGTAAAATAGGGTATCATTTGAAAAAAAGAATACAGCTTTTACTTGCATTAAAAAAAAAAAAATTAACAATACAATAGTTATACCCATCTTATTAATCAAAGAAAAAAAACTTGCATTACTGGGTTAGCACTTACCCAGTAAACACTGCTTATAATTGCTGGCAAGCTTTTTGCATGTCTCCTCTACTCTTCTTTTGAGATAAGCTCCAAGTCTCTGAGGTTGGAAGGCTTTGTTGCCTTCTCCCTAATCAGAAACATGTGGGGGTTCTAGCTGAGATATTTCTTTAGGTTATAATCATTTCCATTCTGTGAAATATTTTGTTTAATTTAAATAATTAAATGAAATCTAAATTTGCTTAGGGGTCGAACAATGTTGAACCTAACTACATGGACTGTTCTTCCATAAATTGTTTGTTGATGTTACATTAGGATGGCGTTTTGACTGAAGAAATGGTGTCTGGAGGTTTATCCCACCTTGGATGTGATCTGACTGGACAACAGCACGTTCTGTGCGACGTATCCCTACCTGTGAGATGCGTACCTAGATTGAAATAATTTTCAAACGTATGTAGAGTGCCTTGCAAAAATATTCATACCCCTTATTTTTTTTACAGTTTGTCATGTTGCATTCTCATTTTCCTGTGCTTTCATCTAAAACGTTAATTTGTAGCTTTATGTCTGTGGCTGTTATCTTGCTGGAAGGTGAACCTCCACCTCAATCTCAAGCTCTTTGCAGCCGCTACAAGCTTTTCTTCTGCCTATTAAGAGTTTGGAGTCAGAAAGGGTAGTGGGTGCAGTCAGTAATAAAAAAAAGGTGGGGTCTTACTAACACATATTTGGAAAAAAAACTAAAACTTTTTAAAAAATCATGATACAACTGAACAAGCAGCATAGTCAATGCTTCATGGTTCACATTAGGAGACGTGCCAGTGTTAAGGAGCATGTATTTATTCAGTCTCTAAAACTAGAAGCCCTCTTGGAATGGCTGAAGGCACAAGATGTCCTATAAACACTGTTACTATTTGCATCCTGAAAATAAGCCAGCAAATACCCTAAATGTGTGCAGTTTTGTTTTGTACTCCTTGGACTTTGGAACTTTTAAAAGGGTATTCTCCTATCTGCCTGTCCAAAAAGTAAACAATGCTAATATATTTAGAGTGACAAATGCATTTCTAAAAAAAACAAATGTGAGTGATAACAACTCTTTCCTGCTAAAGAAAAGCATCCCCATGGCATGATGTTGCCACCACCATCTTTTACCATGGAGATGGTGTGTTCAGGATTATATAAAGTGTTAGTCTTCCAAAGCAAACTCTTAATCCAGAATTTCAGGTTTGGTCTCATCTCACCAGAGCACATTGCTGTGTTTCCCATTTGACTTGAGCGGCTTTTCCTGGTTTTCTTTCAGCGAGGGCTTTCTTCTTGCCATTCTTCCATAAAACCCAGATTGGTGAAGTGCACAACTAATAGTTGTCCTGTCAACAGATTCTAGTGCCTAAGCTGTTGGATCTTTGCAGCTTATGTCTTGTTGGGTTTGATCTGTAAGCTTTGGATTGAGCAGTACTCTTTGTGTTTTTCTAAAGCTTGGGATATGGTTTTATAACCTAACCCTGTTTTGAAAAGCTCCACATCTATATTTATTTTGAGGCCTTCACAGTACCTCTGGATTTATACTGACATTAAATTATAAACAGGGGAACTGCATGGGTTGAAGGCCCTGAATACAATGAGCACCACGTTTTTCAGATTTATATTTGTAAAAAAAACTTTTAAACCATGTAATGTTTGGATTCTGCTTCACACTTTTGTTGTTCTGTCACATAAAATCCCAAAAGAACACATTAGCATTCATGCTTGTAATGCAACAATAATTTAAGAGGTATTAATACTTTTGCAAAGCGCAGTACACTGACAGTATTTTTTAATCTATAATGGGGATTTCAAGTATGCTTCGTGTTTGCTTAACTTGGATATAGATCATCTGAAGCCTGATTAACTGGTTAACTTTATCAATAAGTGTGTTTTTCTCTGCTCTAGGGTCTCAATCTCAGAGACATATCCGTGTTATACAACTATGTCCATCTTCATAAGTTAGAACTGCACCACAACAACATAAAAGGTAACATTTGTCAGTTTTTCATATCCTTTCACATGCCACTATAATTGCAAATATACAGCAAATATGCAATTTATAATTCCGTTACCTGTCTTGCAGAATAATATATTAGCATATGATGACTAAATGGTTTATTCTAATTTGAATACATTTTGTCCCAACTGCTAGATTTATCCTGCTTGAGCCACATGCCCCACCTTATCATCTTGGATGTGTCTCACAATGAAATCTCCAACTTCTTTGAATTCCAGCCACTCCAGTATCTACAGGTACAGGACCTTGAGCTGACAGGATAAGACAACCTTTGATTGGTGGCTTGGGCCTCGTTCTATAGCACTATTCCCTTAAGATAGGCCTGGATTACCATAGTCCATCTGCAGTCGCTCTAAATTTGCTTACAAGGCATTAACTGCCCTTCAATGACAGTTAACTTTTTCAAAGATCTTCTTTAAACTCTCTGATGTCAGTTCAGATTTTACTGAGGATGTTGTAGATTCCAGGTTTGGTAATGTTTGTTAAGAATGTGCCGCTTTCCTCTGTTTTTCAGGTGGCCAATTTCTCATATAACCACATACCAGACATAAAGGATCTGGCCGGCTTTTTCTGCCTGCGTAAACTGGATCTGGACTGTATCCTTGTAGTCATGAGGCCAAACTTCCAATTTCCAAATTTTCCTTTTATAAAGCTTCTTCTTCAAAGAATAGACACATTGTGCTATAAACAGTGTGTTATATAGTTATAGTCTGAAGTTGACATTCATTTATAATCAGCATGGAAGTCAAATCAATAAACAAATTAATAAATAAATTAGTTTAAACAAATTACACTTTATTTCTTTGTTTTAATGCTGTATGTGAACCCATATTATTTCAGTGTAAAAAAATGAAAACTGGTGTGGACCTAGTCTGCATTGCAAAAAAACATCTTGGTTATCCCAAGGTCTTTTGGAAAATAGATTCCAAGAATTGACAAGACAATTGTCAAACATTTTGTAAAGTATGCATCCCGTTTCCTCTTTCATAAAGCTGACACAGCAAGAAAACTAATCAAGATGTCAGACTAGAGTGGCTTAGTCAAAGTCCAGACTTGAATTCAGCTAAGACACAGTGGCATGACCCTAAACAGGCCTTTTATGTTTAAAAAAAGCCCTTCAGTGTAGCTGAATTAAAGAAGAGTGGGACAAAATTCCTTCACAGTCATGTATAAAGAGCAAATGCTGGAAAGCAGTTGTTGGGTGCCTAAACCAGTTTAGGAGGTGATTACTTTTTCCCATAGGGGCAGGATGGTTTAGATATCTTTGTTTTCTGTCATCAGTGATATCATAATTTGTTTTTTGTATTTATTCAGGTTTTCTTTGTCTGATAGAAAAATTTTGTTTCACTGACACATTTAAGTAAAACAAAAAGTGGAAGAAATTGTAACTTTTTCATAACACAGTATATTTTCTGATATATTAAGATGACTGAAAGATTTACTTAGCTGTATTTACCGATTGACAACCTTCCTGAGGTTATCAAGTAGTCAGTACTATCATGTCAGATATCATGTCATTTGTCAGATTGTTTTTTCCTGTACTCCATATCTGATTCCTACATGTTTACCTATAATGAGTTTTTATTAACAGTCATTTGCCCAGGCAACTGCCTCTCTGAAATCAGTGGTCTTGAGCAATGTTCAATGCTCACTCATCTCAGCCTGGCTTACAACAAAATCACAAAAATCACACTGAGCAGTCTGCCTCTTACACATCTCTGCCTGGTAAGTTGTTTTATTTATTTGTGGCATTGAGAAGCTAAAAAAAGATACATTTATATTTGCAATAAATAATGTTAAATTAAATGCCTTATCTGTCCCTAATGATGGACATGTTTACTTTTCTTTTACCTGTTTCTGTTCTTCTGTTCTGTGCTCTTAGGTTTTTACCAAATTTAAACGTTTAACAAAACATTGCCCCTGCATTCAAAAACTGCCATATGGTCCAACAGCAGGCCTTTTCCCCCCCTGTTCTTGGTCTTTCTGTTTCCACGTGTGTGTGTAAGTGTATGTGTGTGCCCTCTGTGTTTTTTTTATTGTCAGCATCTATCAGTCTGGCTGCATCTGCCCCTTTCTGAAACGTCCTTTTGGGACCAGCTGCTGGTCTTTGACTGAACCTGGACCAAATTCAGCCTACACACATGCCCCTATCCATCCAGCATTCATCTAATCCCGTTCCTGACCACTCTTCTTCCCATGCTCCCTCCTAAAGCAGCATGGCGTTGTCAGCCAGTCTGTTTCCCAGCACATCACAGTGCCGACCCAGAGCTTCCAGGGACCTGCACGGTCACCCTCACATGCTGACAGCAACCCTCTGTCTGGCAAGATGCTTGGCAAGAGCAGGCCAAGGTGTGGCCAGACAGTCAGATAACAACTTCTGTCAGTAGAATGGATAGAGAATCAGGCTGACAAGACTATTGTGCCCAGGTCTTGTTCTTTGGTTCGACGGCGTGCTGTGCTAGCCCCTCAACAGCTGTTTAGGTGTCAGTCTATGCCTGTCAGCTTTTAGCAGAGAGCCAGGCCTGCCACTCAGCTCAGTAATGAGGGTAACAAATCTCATGCGCTGTGTAGAACATTCCTAAGATGTATAATTATGTAGATTATAGTATAAAAAAGGACTTGCTGCACATGCATTAATGTCTTAAATATGTCCCTTTTGCTGTTTGTGTTAGAGAGGTAACCAGCTTAAGGACGCTGAAGGGTTGGAGAACTTACAGAGCCTGCAGGTTCTTGATTTGTCTATGAATCGAATCACCTGTCTTTCAGGCCTTCAGAACCTCCGCTTTCTATGCTCTATCAACCTGGAGAAAAACCAGGTACCTATAACTACAAAGACTGAAAGATCCCTATCATCAGTGTAGATGTACATATTGGATACTTGCCTTCTTACTTACTACTAGGTCCAATATCAACAATGTTGTCATATGAGATACGGTTGAGCCTGATAACTATTAAAAGTCAGGAACTACTAAAATAATTATTTGGTCCCCATCAGGCTTTAAAATTCGCTAGATACAACCTCAGAGAAATATAACATAGCATATTACATGTGGTCATTGTTTATTAAAATATTAATGAATAAAAGAGCCAAAATGTTCAAGCAATGCATGAAAAACTCTACATAACTGTAGGTTAATGTTAATGTCATCCCTATTTGTTTTTCTACTCTTTTTAGAGCAACACAAGTCTAACAAGCTAATATTTGCTGATTAACAGGTCAGGGTGAAGCCCATTGCTTAACTGTGTTAGCTTAATAAAAAGGGAGGAGCAGCACTACGTTACTCTATGCTTCTTAGAGCCAGAGAGAGTCTCTCTGGAATTTTATCTGGGGATCTTTTTTAAAGGCCCTGTCCCAATACCCACACTACACCCTGCGCCCCTCTATAAGGGGTGTACTTTGTAGATTTAAACCATTAACAGGACATTTTAGTGGTGTTGAAACAGTAAACCTTGATTACTGGGTTTACACAACACGAAAACATGTTGAACACATTTAATTTGTAGAGTCTGAAAGTGCATGAAAAGTTATAGATAACATGTACAGTACTTTCCAAGTTTTAATAACTAAAACAGATGAAAAAAGGGTAAATTTTTTTCTTCAGATTTTGAAAATTCCAGATCTAAAGCAGGTTATTGGTCTACCACTGCTGACGAACATCAACCTGCTGGAAAACCCTGTGCAGGTAACTATAATACTATTTTGATATGGTCAATGTAGGCAGAGTTTTTGTAGTGGCTGCCATGTGTATTTATTTATTTTTATTTGTTTTGAAGTTCTAAGATGTTACCATAACCTTACAGGTAAAAATGTGCTTTATTCATTGAATAGAAAAATGTGCTTTGTTCATTGAATAGATTTATTGTATATTTTGAAAAAATACACAATATATTTGTAATTATTAGGAGCAGCCTAACTACAGACTGGAAGTCATCTTTCTCCACCAGCATTTGACAATGCTAGACCAGGAGACAGTCAGTGTAAAAGAAAAGGTGAGAATCTACATCATTAAAGTTACTTTTTTATGTGATGTGCTTATGTGATATAATATACATATATATATATATATATTTTATATATATATATAATATTATATATATATAATATATATATATATATAATTTATATATATTAATATATATATATATAGTTGCAAGATTACAAATTTTAAATTCCAGGTGTCTTCAAGGAACATGTTTGACCCTCCTATGGAAGTATTAGCAGCAATAGATCACATCACCCACTTAGTTTATCAGATGGGACAGCCACAGATCCTCTATCATAGGTTTGTATGAGTATTCTTTTTATTTTCTGCTAGATTTGAACAGTTATTTTTTATCTACTATTTTTAAAATGTTTGCTAGATGAACTAGCAGTATCAGTAAGATGTTATGTAACTGGCTATTCCTAATGATCATGTTCTAAAACAACTTACGCAGATTGTTTTCACATATTCAGCACCAATTTGTCTGCAGAAAAAAGAAGAAAAAAATCATGCATTAACATCTTTATTTTTGAGAATATCCATCTTCAGCTAAGTAAACTCTGCAGTGATTTACATGACCGTGCAATGTAGTATTTTACCTATGGTTCCTGAAAGTGGAAAGTGTTGAATTATACATGTAAGATGGAAGTTAATGAAGAATGTGTGTGTTTATGTTGATTCTGTGCAGTACACCACCTACTGCAGGCTACCCCTACCAAATGCTGGTGCTGACGGGCCCTGAAGGCTGTGGTAAAGAAGAGCTGGTTCACAGACTGTGTCAGGAGTTTGGTGAATACTTTGGTGTTGGGTCAGTCTAATGCAGTTATGCATATTACTAATGATGTGTTAGGTAACAGGTAGGTTAGGTAGCTCACATTGTATATATTCTTTTTAGATAGGTATCAACCCTGGAGATAGGTCTGTGGAACCAAAATAACAAGTTGTTTTGACATAAAAATGAGCATGTTGCCCCTAAGTTAAGCTTGATTTTTCAAAACACTAATCAGAGAACACTGATATGCAGCTATCAATCAAGGGGATGGATTCCTAACCCTTTGGCAGTGGAAAAAAATAACAGTGGTCCAACCCTCATCTCCCCTCCTGCTAATGTATGCATGCATGCACTATTCCATATGTGCGATTAAAACCTTCAGTGAACTTGATAATACATGCATCTAGTCAAGTCAAGTCAAGTTTATTTATATAGCGTTTTCAGCAACAAGGCACTCAAGGCACTGTACATAAGGAAAAACATTACAATGATACAGAAAATCAAACAACAGAGGTAATTAAAAAAATAAAGAGAATAGAATGATGGATAAACAAATTCTCTAAACAACTAAGTTTTTAATCTTAAATTAAAGCAACTTAGGGTTTTGGCCCTTTTACAGTTTTCTGGGAGTTTATTCCAGATTAGTGGAGCATAAGAACTAAAAGCTGCTTCTCCATGTTTGGTTCTGGTTCGGGGTATGCAGAGTAGAATTGAGCCAGAAGACCTGAGAGGTCTGGGTGGTTGATACACTGACAACAAGTCTGTAATTTATTTTGGTGCTAAGCCATTCAGTGATTTATAGACTAACAGAAGTATTTTAAAGTCTATTCTTTGAGCTACAGGGAGCCAGTGTGAGGACTTTAGAACCGGGGTGATGTGCTCCACTTTCTTCGTTCTAGTGAGGACGCAGGCAGCAACGTTCTGGATCAACTGCAGCTGTCTGATCGACTTTTTAGGCAGACCTGTGAAGACAACGTTGCAGTAATCAATTCTACTAAAGATGAACACATGAATTAGTTTTTCAAGGTCCTGCTGAGACATTAGTCCTTTAATCCTGGAGATGTTCTTTAGGTGATAGAAGGCCGACCTTATTACTGTCTGTATGTGCCTCTGAAGGTTCAGGTCTGAGTCCATCACTACACCCAGATTTCGAGCCTGATTGGAGGTTTCTGGCTGTATTAACTGAAGCTGTGTTCTAACCTTTAAATGCTCTTCCTTTGGTCCAAAGATTATCATTTCAGTTTTGTTTTGATTCAGCTGAAAAAAATGTTGGCACATCCAAGCATTGATTTCTTCTTAGCATTTACCCAGCGCTTGAATGGGTTCATAGTCACCTGGTGACATCGTAACGTATATCTGTGTGTCGTCTGCATAGTTATGATAACTTACGTTGTTTATTAAACTCTGAGTTAGTCTGCCCAGGATGTGTGTAGCAGCTGGTTTGTTATCTAAAACCAACGTGTGTGGGGCTGGGAAAAACTATTTGCCTTCTTAGAGATATCTTCTTTTTTTTTTTTTTGCTTTTTTCTTACACTTTCGTGTTTCAGATGATCAAACTAATTTTACACTTGGGCAAAGACAACCTGAGAAATGCAGTGTTTAAATGCCGATTTTGTTTATTAATTGAAAAAACAAACTGACCGTTTTGTTTTGTTCAATTTCACAAGCCACAGTCAGTTCTGATACCTGCCAGACCTGTAGAACCAAGATATCCATTAAATAGAACCTGTCTGGCAATATGAAGTAGGCTCAAATATCTCCACAAACAACACATTATGCCTCGGTCGAAAGAAATTCAAAATCAGATGAGAAACTAATTCATTTAGATCTATCAGTCTAGAAAGGGTAACATAGTCTTAAGGCTTTGGAACTCCAGTGAATCAAAAAGCTGAAGAGTCAAAAGTCAAAGGTTATGCCCCAGGTCAATGAACCACAGCACACCAGCAAGGCCATATCTGAATGACTCAAAAAAGTGTTTGAAATGGCCTTTTTAGATTCCGAATTTAAATCTGATATATGTGCTTTGGTATGACCATGAACGGGTGATTTATGCTCAAAAACTCTTCACTGTGGCTTAATTAAAACTGCATAAAAAAGTGGGCCAAAACTTCTAGACAACAATATAGAAAACTCATTGTTAATTATTACCAGCACTTAATAGCAGTTATTGTGGCACAATCAGTTATAGGGTTTATGGTGTAGTTACTGTCATAAAGGGCCGGGTTGGTTTGGAATGTTTTTATACACTTTGTAAATAAAATGCATTTATCTGGGTTATCTTTCTCTGATATTAAAATGTGTAATCTAAAACAAGTGACAGAACAGCAAAAGAATGCTATAGGGGGCAAATACTTTTTCAAAGCACTTTATTTGTTAGAATGCAAGAGATATACTTAAGGATATTGACTAACTGCATATTTTACAGAATCTGTCACACTACACGGAAACCCTACATTGGAGAGGAGAATGGGATTGATTACCATTTCGTTAGTGAAGCGGACTTTCAAAACTTAGTTCACATGGTGAGTTGGTCTTAAACTTTCCCCTTTTTGTTTGATGACAAACTTGAGATCAAGATTTGTAAGTTTGTTGGCTTACTAGTTTTGCACTCGCAGTGTCACAAATTGTTAATATAAAATAATACTTGCCCAGATTTGATCAAAATACACAATCCAGATTCCTGATAAACTGTATTTTAAGTGAGTTCAATTCCCACATCTCCCTCGGCAAGTTTCAATTTGATTTCATAGACTGGTTTTAATGGGTTGTGGAGATAATTAGTTGTTCTGAGGTGAATTGATTTTTCTACTAACTTTCTGACCTTTTTTTTCAACAATACCTTTACCATTATGATGCTTCTCGGAGATTTCATTAGACATACCATATTAATTTAATTATTTGTAATTCAATATTTAGGATAAGGTATCAGATCAATTTGTGCCACTCGAGACAAGTGGCAATGGTATGCAATCACTGGTTAAAGCCGTTTCCCAAAACTTAAGTACACACATAAGAATCTGAAATGGGAATTTACAGCTGGTTGAGGCAGCCCAATGTGTCCTTGGATCATGGACACATTTGTTTTCCATTTACGCTCTCCTGTCAAGTCAGCTGTTATGTAAGGTTGGTGGAGGATAATTTATAACGGTCTAGGTGTCAGTGATTTACAGAGGAAAGGTTTTGAAGCAGGTATTGATGCCTTTTGTCCACTCCAGCAACGGATAACAACCCTCCCCCTGTTTAATCCTTCCGTCTTTTTATTCCTCCACTCTTCTGTTGCCAGCTTTTTGGTTCAGTGCTGTTCTGTTTCAAATTGGCCAATCTTCAGATTCTCCTGTTCAGTGTGTGTGTGTGTGTGGGGAGGGGGGCCTAAATTTCAGGGTAGCGGTGATAATTTTTAGCGTAGCGGCCCGCCACCCTGAAATGGGCTGGCGAGAACCCCGATGAAGTTGTTTTGATCAGATTTGGACTATGGTTTTACCCACATGCAAAATGCAATTTGTGGTGAAAAATTAGCACCCCATATTGCCCCGATCATACTGTCCCCACTGTGACACAAAGTGGTGCATCATGGCTTTGAGATGCTTTTTTTATGAGGTATGAGTGTTATGGCTGGGGATGCTTTGCTGTAGGAGGACCTGACCAGCTCACAGCCATAGACTCCACCATGAATTCTACCATGTATCAGAGATTGCTGTAGTAAAATGTGAGGCGATCAACCAAGGACTGGCTGAGAATTAAGAAATGGAACGTTGTTGTCCAAGTCAAAGCCCTCATCTTGAGCTCATTGAGATGCTGTGGGGTGACATGAAAAGGGCCGTAGACCAGTGACCCGTTTCTCAGACCGATGTCAGAGACTGATAGATACAAGATGCATCTCACTGCAGTTATTTCAGCCATTTTATTTTTGATCTGCAAATTAATCACTTTCATTTCCAGAGCTAAAAAAACTTAGGATTTGAAATGTGATCATTTCTTTTGAAAAAAACAAAAAATGAATGGGGTGTCTTAATTTCCCCACAGGTGCGCATTTTCCCCTATTTTGACATTAAATTCAACATATTGATTACGATAAAGTAAAGTATTTACATGACCTTTCTGACTACTCAACCGAGCTGACAACTTGTGGTTTTAAAAAGGCTAAATTGACTTTTGCAAGATCACAGTTGTTTGATACTTCTTGAAAGCGAGGTTATTGCAACCCTTCAAAAAAAAGTCACCTTAAAGGTCAGATGGTTACCTGTGAGACATAACAAAGAGGTTTATGCCACGACTGCCAGGTCAAAAGGTTAATTTCCCAGGTGGGCAAATAGCTTCAGGTTGTTAAGCTTGCCATAACTTGCTGGTGATGGATGTGGTCATGTTTGCTATTCATTGTCCTGTATGTTAAAACTTGTGATATACCTGAAAATGTGTATTTAAAATGTTTTTGTTCTCCTTCCTTTTTTTTATTGTAAGGGTAAGTTTATCCAAACCATGCAGTATGGTGCCCATCTGTTTGGCCTCACCAGAGATGCTATAGAAGACATAGCTGAAGAAGGACTGGTTTGTTGTGTACACATGGAGCTGGAGGTACTTGTGTAAAAATCATATCAAGAGAAGATGTAGTTGTATGTATTCTGGGACAGCATGGAAAATAAAATAACACAATATTGTGAGGAAAATTAAATTCGTACTTGTTTTGCAGGGTGTTTTCAGTCTAAAGAAAAGCTACTTTAAGCTTCGATACATCCTCCTCGTACCCACCCAGGTGGACAAGTTCATAAGCCACCTGAAAAGCCTTAACATGTACACCCCACCACAGATTGATCATGCAGTGCAACGTGTGGCCCTCTATTTACACACCAATGAACAACGTCCAGGATTCTTCGACAACATTATTCCATGTGGTAAAAAAAAGAAGAATTTTGTCATTGGCTTTTTCTTTTCCATTAAGACATCCTGCTTGCTTTTTATTGCAACATATCTGTGCAGTGTTTGCTTTTTAGTTTTAACAACTATAATTTTTAACAAATCACAGGGGATACATTTTTATACTTGTTAATAACTTGTAAGTGCTCTCTAAGCATAGTGTTAGGTGGAATGACTTACTGCGGAAAAATCCACATTGAGCTGCAGGATCACTGTGTTTATCTTTCCTCTTGATAGCACTCAGACTCTTAGCTCTTTCTTAATGAGACGAACAAACATTCATCACTTTTATGCACTGCTAGCGAGCACCTCATTACACCAGGTCAGCATCACCATATCTTTGATTCATGGCTCTTTGATGTTGGATGCACGGGCTCTGATGAGGACCAGACTTCCACATGTGTGTTTATTTATGTCCCTATTTATTTAGATGACTGCGGAGAAGCTTACCAGACCTTACAGCAAGTGGTGAAGGACTACCTGTTAGTTGTGGAAGAGGAGGAGGGAAAGAGCAACAGTGGATTGTCCTCTTACAGCAGCGTTTCAGGTGTTTCTGTTTTCAGTTTTCCAGGTCATAGTCTGTTGATTCTTATAAATGTGATAGACTAGAGCCAGTATTTAAACACAGATTATTCTGAGCAATCTCCTGCTGGTAGATACAACCTTACAGAGGACTAGTGTTAGAGTATAGAAATGACTTTAAATCGTCAGTTTAAAAAGCAGCCATGACGTGCCCCTCCATGTGGGTTGAAGAGACAAGGTGGGTCTCTCTTTAGTCCTCAAGAGTTACTATCCTGCTAACTTTATATATACACCTGAATCGAATGTCTGAATCCTCCCATCAGCATCCAGTCATCCAGCTCTGCAGAGGCCTGCTAACTGATTTTATTTAGGTGTGTTGGTGAAGGGAGGCATCTAAAAGTAGCAAGACAGTAGGTCTTGAGGACCGGACTTGGATACCACTGGAATAGACAGTTGCTTGTCCACATGGAAGATTTTTACTCAGAGAGTACAACCCAAAAAAAAATGCAAAAATTACAAAATGGCAATATTGGGTGAAGTGACCAGCACCCGTCAACCTAATGCCACCTGAACAACTGTGACATCAACTCAGGACCTCTAGGGTGGATTTGTTTTGTCTGGTGCATTTTTCGGTCTAATCAGTTGGAGGTTTACATAGTAGACACACATATTTGATTACTTTGTTGTTTTTCTACATACTGTATGTCTGCTAAGGAATAGAAAAACTGTTGCAAGATATTCCATCCAGCTACCAGTGTCATGTCAGTTCAACCTGATGAGAACTAGTTCTAATTTACTCCGTTAAATGGGAATTATGTCATGGTCCCAGGTCATCACCTAAACATTATAATGTTACTTTATATTTTTCAACTATCATGAGTAAATTACCATAAAGATGATGTCATTGATCAGCATTTACCATCTTGCCATTGCCAAATTAACCAATAACCATTGGTTTAATTCTCTCCTGTTGTTTGCTCACATAAACTGTATTTTGAGGTGTTTTAGTTTTCAGAAGGGAGTTTCTTCTTAGAAAACATGACCAAGAAAACTACGTTTTTGTTTGCGGCTCTCCTCAAAGCACTATAATTTTGACTTTCCTTTATAATAATTTTTTTTTTCTTAAACATGACAGCTGATAGGTTGTGTCTTCAGTTTCAAATTAGAGAAAATATCTGTTTTATTTTAGCTACACTTTTTTCTATGATGGTCAGAGTAAAGTTAACATTGACTTTGTTCTGCTTTTTCTTTCTGCTGCACCTGTAAAGTCTTACTCACTGCTTGCAGTAGGTTTCCATGCAGTAAGAACATAAATTATTAGAACTATAAACTTTAGAGTAGATTGTCAGGAAATTATGTAAATTATTTTGTCACTTTGAAAGGGAAGTGGAAAATATTATGCTAACAGCTACTTATTTTCATGTTCGGAAAGAAGTCCAACTGCATTCTATTCCAGCACCTTGGATTATCATCACAGTTAAGTATTCAGGTGAAAAGGTGATATTAACATGAATGTGAATGCCCTGCTGTATGAATATGTTTCAGGTCTTTATTCAGCAGAGAACCCACACCCACCACTGTCAGGATCACGGTCGGAGACACTCGCATCACTCTCAGGATCAGCCCTCGACCCCTCAGACTCATCTTTCATGCCCTGCTTTACAAATATCCAGGCAAAGCTCAACCCTTCAAAAATATCCATTGTGAGTCCTGAGGTGTGTATGAAAACATAATACGACAGTAAAGCCTGTAAGTTGAATTAGAACGTACATCTGAAATCAAATGTATAAAAAAGTAATCCTCAGTAGGCCTCTGAGAAGGTGTTTCCTTTCCTTGTCTTTCAGCAGGAGCTTGCCTCCATGAGGAGGCGAGAGCAGCTGGCTAGAGAAGCTGTTGTTGGAAAGAGACCAGGGTTGTTCAGCCAGCTCTTCAAAAGGTACAAGTAAGTGGCAGCCACTCCACTTCACTCCAGGGCCCATTTTAAAGCAGGCATTCACTGTTGGGCCAATTTGGTGCAATCGCAACACTTGTCCTACAATAACTGCATTTTAATCACTCTGTATGAGTTTGACATTGAGGGTGAAGTACCAGGTGTCTGACTTATTGAAACCCAACTGTTTGATAATGTGATTGGGTCTTTTAGTGTTGTCCTTTTTGCCCACTTACCCATAAAAATACAGTCATTAATGGTAACTACCATTTACCAGATACCATTAAGCCTGCTAGTTTGTCGAAAAATTGTAGTTCTAATTGATTTTAGTCTCATTTTGTGAGACTAAAATCCTTGTCTTTAGCCTCATTAGAAGCATTACAACCATTTTCCTAAGTATTTTGGACTTGATTGAAAAACTAAATTTATTATTTATTATTACCTATATTTAAAATGTTGGTTTGGGGCCACACAAAATCAGTCCAAAGACAACAAATGGCTCCCAGTCTGCACTTTGGACACACCTGACTTTAAACAACCAGTATAAGGAAAACAGATGTCATAAAATATTTCAACTCTTGACATATCCTATAAATTTATAAAATCAGTTCATAGAGAGGTAAACATTTTTTGCTTCCAATCCCAAAGTGATCACTTATTGTTTTTAACGAGCCATGCGGGCACACACGTCTTCACGTTGTCTTTACATGCTCAGTTGCACAATTTTACACACCTGCACATCCACTCCTAAATTCAGATTTTATAGCTTCTGCTGGTCATCTCGTCCCTGAGTGCACACTTGCACTCAATGTGGAACTCCTTTTTATTTTGTATAATTGTTAAATTGTTGTTAGTTTAAAATGAATTATGAGATGTACATGGCCTTTTGTTTTACATTTTATCCCTTGACAACTACAAACTTCAGTGTGGTTTATTAGGCTTTTATGTGACAGACCAATAAAACATAGCACATAACTATGAAGTGAGAAGAAAACATCTTTCCGTGCTTTTTCTATGCCTTATCCTTGTACCAATGCAGGAGGGACGGGTCTGTATCTCCAACGGTCAGTGAGCAAGAGGCAGGTTACACCCGGGTGCAGCTTACTGGTCGGAAGGAAGACATGATGCATGATTTTAATCTTTTGCAAATTAAAATCAGAAAAGTGTGGCGTACACTTAGTTTGCTAAAATCAGAGGCGGCATTTAGTGTCTACGCTCATCAACTCTGGAACCAACTGCCTTCGTGTTGATCAGTCACACAAGATTCAAATAACTGAAGCTTCAGTCTTTGAAGCTTGTCTCTTTAACATGACAAAATATGAACAGGTTCAAAGGGGAATGAATACTTTTGCTAGGCACTCAGCAAATATTTTTTGCCTTGGGTTCCTAAATTGGATTATTCACTTTCTCACAATTTCAGTAAAGCATTCTGTCCAGCTGTTGGCACCACTCTTAACTGAAAGGTCTTTACCCATGTACGTTTCTTGCATATTGTAAAAACATTAATGGATTGCAAAGGAACAAGCTTGCAGAGCAAAATGAACCACACTCATCCAAGTTGTTTTCCTGCTTTTTGATCCCTGCATGGTCCTTTTTAATAGGCCTCCATTTAGTTTGCTCAACACATTACATGTATCATTGCATATACAGTATTCACCTTCCTTGTTCCTGTATTCTCACCTTTCACCTCTACTTTCTCCTATTTTACATGTAGCTCTGATGTGTCTCATGCCGGCTCATTGCTATCTCTTTCTAGCTCAGCCCGTGGGACGTTTAAATCTCTACATAGCTCCATGCTGGAACAAACATCAGGATTGCTCAAAGGTCGGTATAACTGTTTATGATAGAACTTTTGCAAGTGTGTATAAAATAAAAAAAGAAATAAATACAATTGATTTCACAAACAGAAAACAAGGACAGATACATTCATATTTAGCTTTAAAACAATATTAATGTAGCTATTATTGTTATAATTTGAATTTATGCTCATACTTAACTATAAAACTTAACTATTAAAAGAAAATCTAATTATGCCAGTTAGTAGTGCAAACATTTGACACTACATGTGCTGCAACTGATAAACCAGCTGCTGCTGGCTCTTGCTTTTCAGATAGAAATCTGGAATTCGAGGCAAAGTCCATCCTGCCTCCAATCCCAACTGGAAATAAGACAGGTGAAGTCCTCAAGTCACCTCAGTCATCCAGAATCGACCCAAAACCACCAGTCGAGAAGAACAAAGGTGCAAATGTGGAGGGATAGTTTTCATAGAAGGTTTAGTTGCTGTTTTTGAAACAAAGCAGAAAATACTGAAGTTATCTTTTTCTAAAAGTTAAAATGATATTTGTTACAAAAAGATATGCAATAAAATAAAAAGCTTTGTCTCATGATCTGTGACATTTGTGCTTGGATGTCAGTTCCAAGGCCTTATTTCACTGTTTGTGTTGTGTTTTTCTCTTGTCTCCTTGTTCATTTTAGTTAACAGTGCTTCTTGTTTTATTGTGTAAACAGTTTTTTTTGTACTTTCCCCTGTGTTTTTTGCCTGGTGATGCACTGAAAAACAAAACTGTATTTTTTATGACATGCCAAGACATGGCTGCAGTTCGTTTAGGCTATTAGAGAGCAAGACATTCCGCTGATAACAGGAAGGCTGAAAGGAATACTGCAAAGCTGCTTTTGTTTATCTTTCAACCTTTGTCTTTTTTCAAATATTGGCAGCCTTTTGCAAATCTCACAGTTAAGGTACAGATTTACATTCATTAGCGAATACACATAAAATCATCCCAAGATGGGCATTTTAATTTATTTAGTAATTATTTTATAATACCCTAAAGGTATAATGATAAACCAGGAGTTGAAATCACATATTTAAATACACTATAAAAGACACATAACTATTTTCTTTTCAATGTCTAACATTAAATCAGACTGTTTCCTGTTTGTGTCAGTAAGGATTACTATTTTTTTATTCATTTTATATTACAATAATGAGACAATAATGTTCTATTACAATTTATTTATTTAAATTCAGAAGTTTACATTACATTATATTACACTGCAATCGCTATGCGTTTTAACAGTTTGGGGAAGCTCAAATAATGATGTGGTTTTGCAAGCCTCTGATAACGCTTCTGGTAATTCCCCACCTCAAATACACTCCTTCCTTGTGTGACATCCTTGAAAAATGTAAAGAAATCAGGTAAGGTATCAGCAAAAAAATATATGGACCTCCACAATTCTGGTTTATCCTTGAGTGTGATTTATAGAAGCCTGAATGTGCTGCAATGAGCATTTCAAACAATTATATGCAAGTATAAAACAAACAGCCATTACATTGTCAGGAAAGAAACAGGTTCTGTGTCGCAGAGATGAAATGTGTTTTGGTGCAAAAAGTGTGTATGAGCCCCCGAAGAAAAGCAAAAGACCTTGTATGAGTATCATTATCAATGGTAAAACGAGTTCTATAACAACATGGCCTAAAAAGCCACTCGGAGAAGAAGAAGCCATTACTCCAAAAGCATCATTAAAAGCCTGATTACAGTATGCCAATTAACTCAGAGACAAATATCCTAATTTCCGGAGACACGTGCTGTGGGCTGATGAAACTATAATTAAATTGTTTGACCTTAATGAACATTACATTTGGATGTATAATCTTGCAAGCCTACAAATGCAATCTCAACAGCAGGAGGGACTTGAGCACTTCACAAAATATATGGCATGCTGAGGAAAGAACATTGTGTGAAAATATTAAAGCAATACTTCAGGTGTCAAGAGTAAAATATGTTATGTGGTGTAGTTGTCCTCTATTACTCAGATGTCTGAAGCCGCAAATGCACCAACCTGGAAAGCTGCACACTGCCTTGATTTGTTTGATGAGCCTCACTTGTGTGTGTTGCAAAGCCGGGCAGACACTTGACTCAGTGGAAAGGATACTAAGGGTTTTGTGTTTAAACCACAAAATGATTACTTTGAGAAAATCTCACTCTTGGGAAAGCTGAACTGAAAACGTCTCTGGGCTTGCTGTCCAGTGGAGCATTGGATGGAGCTGTTGTGGACAACCAGATGAGAAGCTTATGTTAGGAGAGCAAAGTCAATGGAGGGCCAGGTAAACTAGCCCACAAAGCAGTTCATTTTAATGTTTATGTTGATATCCACTTTATTCTGCTTCCACTGGCTCATAACATCAGGACATACAACCAGGAATTTAAAGCGTGGGTGCAAATGGGTCTCTCAAATGGGCATGTCACTTAGCATACATCCAGATTAGTCACGAAGTGGCTTAAGGCCTGGTTTCAGTCCAATGAAATATTTGAAGATGGAACCAAAAGGGTGTGTGCAAGTAGGCCAGGGCACAAACCTGACTTAATTACACCGGTTCTGTCAGGAGGAATGGGTTCGAAATTCTTGTAAACTATTGTGAGAAGGAATGGAAAGATAACCAAAATGTTAGACCCATGTCAGAAAAAGTATAAAAACTTCTAAAATTGGAGAAAGTAATGAAAGATCTCATTTCATTGGCATTTAGCATCTCTAAATAACTTTGGTAATCCTTCCTTGTCTGTTTGTTCAAACTTGTCAATAAAGCTGATTCTGATTCTCATTCTCACCCTAACTGATCAACAACGTGGAACATTTAGTGTGATGTCATAGTTAAAAAAAAATGTTGAGAGCTTTTGTCCACAATATTTATATTATAATGTACAAATTCTTGACTAAAGAGCATAGAACAGTATGTGGTACATGTCAGGTTTCTATAGCGTAGCAATTATTTTTCTGACAATGAAGGGCTATTGTATTTTCTGGAGCTCAATGATCTCATCAGCTGCAGTCAAGATTGTGATCTTGAATGTGCAGGATAAAGCTCTTGTCATTGGGTGATAAGTACATCATTAATCTTTATCTGTTCTGGGGGGATTATTTATTCATCTGGACATGCATTTAGACTGATATGGTTGGCAGCTATTAAACAGTGCACCATCACAAACACGATACTGTATTTTTGACGTTTGTATGGTGCACGCTTGCCATGCCTACTTACATCCACTGTTAATTAGTGATTCTTAGTGAACAGAAACTGTCATCTCCCACAGATGTATGCATTGCTTATTAAAGCGGTCCCCCAGCCAGCTAGCCTGTAAGTGCATGTGGATTTAGCTACACACATTCACTCTATGGATCCTTGGTTTCCTGCACTGTGTGTGTAGCTCAGTACACACACAAACACACACATGCATACAAGGCACACCTGGCCATTCATCACTGTCTGTCTTCCTCTGAGGCAGCAGATGTTGCAACACTGTCATAATTCTTTAAAAGTTCGAAGCTAGACTGTATCTTCAGGGCTCCTGGGGTCTAACCTACTTACACTGTAGTCTGTGCACCTACAGCTTATCATGGGCTAACATGTCTTCCTGTGAATTAGCATTGCATTAGATAGGTTTGCATGCGAGTCTCTTCAAAAGGCAAGAATAAAAAGAAAAGGATGAGCAGGTGCAGAGCTTTTGCTTTTTTATTGATTCTTGATTGCTCGAATTCTGATATGTTGCTTAGCATGAGGTATAGTGAAAGCTGTATTTTGATCTGCAGCTACTGTTTTTTTTGCATCTAATTTCTACGCAAAACAGCCTTTTCCATGTTTCTCACTATCTGCAGCTCCATTCATCGTCCCCGAAAAACAAGCACATCATAAGCTTTTCCTCTTGGCATAAGTCATCAAAATATGCATATTTCACCAGATAGAGAAGGATATCACATTTTCTTCAAGAAACAGAGGTTTGAGCCACTCTGGCACAGATATGCAGAAGCACGGTATCAATTTTCACAAAGCTGAAGAACTCCGATTTATGAATATGTTTCATGTTACTCAAGAAATTAAAGGAAAGGAGAATTAATCTATATTTCCATTCCAGAAGGAGTTGTAATAAGAAGCAGAATGGAATGGTAGGAAGTAATTGGAAGCAGCAGTACATAAGTTTGACTAACATTGCAGATTTCAAATCTAGCTCAGGTCATGAGATGTTATCATTGGAGTGAATCAGCGTGATAGAAACATCTCTGCAAAACTTTAGAGCTTTTTTCTTATCAAGAAATGCACACTCCAAAAACATGTCACTTTTTGACTTTAACAGTGCATTTAAGATAAGCGTCTTGAGTAATGTTTTTCACTCTTTTAAATATTTGAGACAATAATCAGAGTTGTCAGTAATAAGCATAACTTCTGCTGCTTAAAAATGTTTTGAGTATTTAGCTTAACCTGGCTATTTTCCACCTATTTTAGCAAAAATCCTTCATGGCTGCTTTATTATTCCGACTGCAGAACCTCCAGAAACATGAGGCTGATAAGCTGCCGCAATATCTCCACTTAAAAACTCTGTTTAATTTAGCAGGTGTTTAATATTGAGGGCTGTAAAGGAAAGGCTGAAAGTGGTCTTCAGAATAGTCAATGAAAGTGCAGTATTATGTTTATAGCATTACTTTAAAAGGGACAGCTAACCCTCACAGTGCACTGTATGAGGGATGGGCAGGATACATAAATCTTTCTAACAGAGACTAATCAGTATTCTCCAGATCTGATTGAACTCTGTGTTCTTCACAGCTTTGGCTTCCCTAATTTCTTCATTCAGAATACATGTTTCTACAATGCAATATACAGTGTCTTGCGAAAGTATTCGGTCCCCTTGAACTTTTCAACCTCTTGCCACATTTCAGGCTTCAAACATAAAGATATAAAATTCAATTTTTTTGTGAAGAATCAACAAGTGGGACACAATCGTGAAGTGGAATGACATTTATTGGATGTGTCAAACTTTTTTAACAAATAAAAAACTGAAAAGTGGGGCGTGCAATATTATTTGGCCTCTACTTTCAGTGCAGCAAACTCACTCCAGAAGTTCAGTGAGGATCTCTGAATGATCCAATGTTGTCCCAAATGAATGATGATGATAAATAGAATCCACCTGTGTGTAATCAAGTCTCCGCATAAATGCACCTGCTCTGTGATAGTCTCAGGGTTCTGTTCAAAGCGCAGAGAGCATCATGAAGACCAAGGAACACACCAGGCAGGTCCGAGATACTGTTGTGGAGAAGTTTAAAGCTGGATTTGGATACAAAAAGATTTCCCAAGCTTTAAACATCCCAAGGAGCACTGTGCAAGCAATCATATGGAAATGGAAGGAGTATCAGACCACTGCAAATCTGCCAAGACCCGGCCGTCCCTCTAAACTCTCATCTCAAACAAGGAGAAGACTGATCAGAGATGCAGCCAAGAGGCCCATGATCACTCTGGATGAACTGCAGAGATCTACAGCTGAGGTGGGAGAGTCTGTCCATAGGACAACAATCAGTCAGTCGTACACTGCACAAATCTGGCCTTTATGGAAGAGTGGCAAGAAGAAAGCCATTTCTCAAAGATATCCATAAAAAGTCTCGTTTAAAGTTTGCCACAAGCCACCTGGGAGACACACCAAACATGTGGAAGAAGGTGCTCTGGTCAGATGAAACCAAAATCGAACTGTTTGGCAACAATGCAAAACGAAATGTTTGGCGTAAAAGCAACACGCTCATCACCCCTGAACACACCACCCCCCTGTCAAACATGGTGGGGGCAGCACTGGTTTGGGCCTGCTTTTCGTCAGCAGGGACAGGGAAGATGGTCAAAATTGATGGCAAGATGAATGGGGCCAAATACAGGACCATTCGGGAAGAAAACCTTTTGGCCTGCCCCCCAAGAGACCTGAGACTGGGACGGAGATTTATCTTCCAAAAAGACAATGATCCAAACAAAAACCCAAATTACAATGGAATGGTTCCAAAAAAACTTATCCAGGGTTGGAATGGCCAAGTCAAAGTCCAGACCTGAATCCAATTCGAGAATCTGGGAAAGAGTTGAAGACTGCTGTTCACGAATGCTCTCCATCCAACCTCACTGAGCTCGAGCTGTTTTGCAAGGAAGAATGGGCAAGAATTTCATTCTCTCGATGTGGAAAACTGATAGAGACATACCCCAAGCGACTTGCAGCTGTAATTGCAGCAAAGGGTGGCGCTACGTGGTATTATTGCAAGGGGGCCGAATAATATTGCACACCCCACTTTTCAGTTTTTTATCTGTTAAACAAGTTTGACACATCCAATAAATTTCATTCCATTTCATGATTGTGTCCCACTTGTTGTTGATTCTTCACCAAAAATTTGAATTTTATATCTTTATGTTTGAAGCCTGAAATGTGGCAAGAGGTTGAAAAGTTCAAGGGGCCAAGTACTTTCGCAAGGCACTGTAGGCACAGAAAATCCCAGCTCTCAATGACTGTGTTCCAGAGTGGAATAAACTGGAAAAGGCCATAATAATACCCGTTTATGGATTGTGTGTTGGTTTAGAATGAACGGTTAAATGAATCTCAAGTTTAAAATGTTTTTATTTTAATTTTATATTTTTCCATTGTGATAAAACATATTCCTAAATCTTTGAATAATGTCCAGTAAGGAATCATGATTTCATAGGTAAAAGTAATTCTTCTGGGTGTTTTCAAAGGTTATTTTTCCCTTTTCTTTTACAAAATTACATAAAATTTGGCCAGATTGTATATTTTGGAGTGAATTTTCTTTTGCCGTATTTTTTTAACATGTTTTCTAAATGTGGTTTAAACTAAATAGAAAAATCGGCGTCTCTGAATTTATTTTTATAATTGACAATCACGCTAATGAGCTAATATAGGAATTTGTTTGTATGCTTTTCACACGTTAACCAGAGATGCTAATCCTTTTAGGTGGTTATTTTGTTCTACTTCTATTTATATTTTACACAATTTGAAACTATTTTTGAAACTAAATTCAAAGACTGTAGATGGATTTGGTTTGGGGGGATTATATTAATTTATTTACATCCAAGGTTACCAATTTCTACATAATCAAATAACTGTTTTTTAAACTGATTTATTGACAAAAGTATTTAGTTACTTGCACAAACATCGCACAAACAAATCCCATTCTAAAGCCATAATGTTTGACATGGTGGTGCAGTCATGTGGGAACAGGAAGGGGCGGTCCCCAAACTGTTCCCACAAAAGTTAGAAGCATAAAATTATACAAAAGATTTAATACAATAAATTCAGGTAAGTGGTGTTCTCCTGGCAACTGCCAAACCCAGACTCGTTCATTGGGTTACCAGATACAGAGGCATGATTTGTCCCTCTAGAGAACAAATCTCCACTCCTCTAGTGTCAAGTAGTGGCATGCTTTACACATATATCGGTGACCAAATAATTTTAGCATGGTAGTTTAGTTCAGGGTTGCCCAGGTTCAGTTCTTGAGAGCTACTATCCTGCAAGTTTCAGATACATACCTTCTCCAACACACCTGAATCAAATGACTGAATTCCCTCATCAGCATTCAGTCATTCAGCTCTGCGGAGGCCTGCTAACAAGCCCTTCATTTCAGGTTGGTTGGAGAAGGGAGTATCTAAAACTAGCAGGATAGTAGCTCTGGAGGACTGGATTTAGGAACCCCGGTTTAGTTTCTTTCAGTATTTCACCATTGCCTGTATCGTTTTCCACCCCTTGTTGAAGAGCCAGCAAAGATTTCATCTTTTCCAACAGGAACACTTTGTTGTAATCTGTGTAACCTTTCACTCTGCGTGCAGATGTTGGGAGAGGTCAGGGTGGTGATATGATAAAAGCTTAAATGAAACGCGCACTCTGTCGCATGATATGCCGCCACAGTGGGTAACTATGGCAACAGCACTCTACGGTCTTTTTCACTATAAGTCCACAGCCCATTGAGTGTGTGTGTGTAAAACCTGTGTTCCCTGCAGGCAGATTAATTCCCCTCCACTTTCATTCCGTCAGAGCGTTGAAACAAAAACTTTCCGTTATAATTAGTTGGGTGCAGCGTCTCACTTCATCTGTCTCTCCATGAAGTGTCTCGTTCTCACCTTCAGCGTCTCCCTCCCTCCCTCCCTCTCCATCTTCACTTTTCCTCTTGTTCTCCAGTGTAATTAAAGGCAGTCAGTGCAGATAATAGAATGGTAATAGTGCTAAATTGTGATAATCAGTACAAAGTGCAGACTTAGGAGCACTTAATTCTTTAATAAACAGATTTACTGAGGGGGCAAATGGTTCGAAGACAACTTGGCCCTTTATTTGTTTTTCCTCATGCTATAAGGGTTTGAATATTTAGCTTTTTTGATACTGGAATATAAATTCAATTCAGTCAGTCAGTTTTTATGTGCTTTTTCCTTGTATACCAGAGATTGTCATGTGGAGATGTGAGGGCCCCATCCAGCCCTTAAGTTCTTTTAATATGGCCTGCAGTGCTTTAAATAAGAGCTGCACTGATCAGTTTTTTGGCTGATATCCGCTATCCAATTGTTTTGATTGTTTTTAGTACCGACTTGGTCCCCTTTTAGCTTTTAACTGCTCTAATCCTTTGTGGCATAGACGGAATAATGTACCAGAAACATCGCTTGGAGATTTTTGTCCATACTGACAGAGAAATATTGAACAGTTTCCGGAGATTTGTCTGCTGCACGTCCATGATGGAATCTCCAATTCATCACATCCCAAATGTGCTCTGTTGGATGGGCCTCTTGTACGAAGCGTGCTTACGCACAAAACCCTTGCAGCCCAATGTTTAACGCACAACTCGGCATGTACAAAAATGAACGCTGCGTGAAAGTGTGCTTAAATCCACGCAAATTTTTGACCTGCCGTGAAAATGTGCGGTAGCCACGCAAACGTTTTCAGTCAACAATAATAAACTACAGAGAACTAAAATTCACCTACATACACTGAAATATGACTCCATTCAGGTTTATTTAATTCGTGGAGCGTCAAACCTGATATTTTTTCATGAGTTGGATCTTTTATGGTTGAAACCCAAACGATCAAACAGAATCCCTTTCAGCCTCATACAATAACGTAACACACCTCAGAAAATGATGGGAACAACCTCATTCGGATGTAAACTGTCAAACTTCTTCTGTTTTTATCACCTGTAGATGTTAATGCAAATATATCAAATAAGGTAGTGTTTTTCAATCCTGGTCCTCAAGGCACACTGCCCTGCATGTTTTAGATGTTTCCCATGACGCTGCAGTCCTTTTAATCGGAGCTTCTCAGAGGGAGCTGACAGGCCGGGTATTTAAGTCATCCCTGAGCCCGGCGATGCCAGCCACATTTTTAAGATCTGTGCAACGGAGGAACCCCAGAATGCAGACGAGGAGGCAGCGTGACGGTAAATGAAAATTTTATCAAAAAAAACTCACTCTCATAAGAGGCAGGAACAAAACAGAAGCAGGCTGGCTTGACAGGCATGGCATGGTCCACAAAACAAGACATGAATGGAGACACAATGATTCTGCAAAGACTAACAGAACAGGTGTGTATATATGGAGTGAAAACCAGGTGGAGCAAGACAGATTGACAAGGTGCAGGTGAACCGGATAAAGATGATTAACAGAACAAAACGTGGCTGGAGCAAGAACAGAAACTCTTGAATACAAACAAAAACTAAAGCATGACCAGAACCAAAAACCAAATTTGACAAAACATGAAAAAGACTAAAACATAACCAGAAAAATAATAAAC
Source organism: Crenichthys baileyi (assembly GCA_036173005.1). NCBI lineage: Eukaryota > Metazoa > Chordata > Actinopteri > Cyprinodontiformes > Goodeidae > Crenichthys > Crenichthys baileyi. The sequence continues at coordinate 132,442 of JAHHUM010000664.1, forward strand.
AAAGCATGATTCAAAAACTGTTAGGAAATATAAGAAAAAAACAGAAATCAAAAACCAAACAACCCCAAATCATAACACACATGGGACGGCTTCATCCATATGTTCCTCAAATATATAAAGTTCCCCTAATCTGTGGCTCTCATTTGCAGCAAGGAGCCAATTTCTGAATGTAATCAGAGCTATGGACTGCACTCATACTGCTATAAGGGTACCAGCTGTAAGTGAAAATGCTTTAATGAATAGAAATTTAATTCAATACATTTGCAACCTATTTGTGATGCACAAAGGTGTCACTAATTCAATGGCACGATGGCCTCCTCAACTCATGATTCCTTTATACCATCAAAATATTTATAATAGATCTAATAATAATTGTTTTTTATGTGATGTCCTAAATGGTTGTAAAGATTTAAAGTACTTCACATAGTGTGTGTGGTGACTGTCTTCCTAATAGAAAAAATAGGAGCCATATTCTCATCATTTCAATGATCAGCACTGAGCTATGATTGATCAGCAGCTAGACAGCGCCGTTTGGTTTAGATACACACATTAGAACTAAACGGGTTTGAGCCGAAAAACGTTTTTATTATCAGCCAGGTTTGAGTCACTGATGTAATTCAAATAGTTGTTGGTTTGCTGTAACTGACTACAATTAACCCTCATGGTGTGTAGACAGTCTCTATCTCTATTAGCATTTTCTGCCGAAAGGAACTGATTCGGACTGTAACAGCACCGTTGCCATGGTTATTTGGACACGTGGTATGTTATTTATACTACTTTGCATATGTATTAATAGACGGTTCAACCGCCACACGCAGCTGCGCCAAATTAATTAGTATGGTGTAGGGCCTCCTTTTGCACCCAATATAGCGTCAATTCCTCTTGGGAATGACATATACAAGTCCTGCACAGTGGTCAGAGGGATTTTCTTCTTGCAGGATAGTGGCCAGGTCACTACGTGATACTGGTGGAGGAAAACGTTTCCTGACTCGCTCCTCCAAAACTCCCCAAAGTGGCTCAATAATATTTAGATCTGGTGACTGTGCAGGCCATGGGAGATGTTCAGCTTCACTTTCATGTTCATCAAACCAATCTTTCACCAGTCTTGCTGTGTGTATTGGTGCATCGTCATCCTGATACACGGCACCGCCTTCAGGATACAATGTTTGAACCACTGGATGCACATGGTCCTTAAGAATGGTTCGGTAGTCCTTGGCAGTGACGCGCCCATCTAGCACAAGTATTGGGCTAAGGGAATGCCATGATATGGCAGCCCAAACCATCACTGATCCACCCCCATGCTTCACTCTGGCCAGGCAACAGTCTGGGTGGTACGCTTCTTTGGGGCTTCTCCACACCGTAACTCTCCCGGATGTGGGGAAAACAGTAAAGGTGGACTCATCAAAGAACAATACATGTTTCACATTGTCCACAGCCCAAGATTTGCGCTCCTTGCACAATTGAAACCGACGTTTGGCATTGGCATGAGTGACCAAAGGTTTGGCTATAGCAACTGGGCCGTGTATATTGACCCTGTGGAGCTCCCGACGGACAGTTCTGGTGGAAACAGGAGAGTTGAGGTGCACATTTAATTCTGCCGTTATTTGGGCAGCAGTGGTTTTATGTTTTTTGGATACAATCCGGGTTAGCACCCGAACATCCCTTTCAGACAGCTTCCTCTTGGGTCCACAGTTAATCCTGTTGGATGTGGTTCATCCTTCTTGGTGGTATGCTGACATTACCCTGGATACCGTGGCTCTTGATACATCACAAAGACTTGCTGTTTTGGTCACAGATGCGCCAGCAAGACGTGCACCAACAATTTGTCCTCTTTTGAACTCTGGTATGTCACCCATAATGTTGTGTGCATTTCAATATTTTGAGCAAAACTGTGCTCTTACCCTGCTAATTGAACCTTCACACTCTGCTCTTACTGGTGCAATGTGCAATCAATGAAGACTGGCTACCAGGCTGGTCCAATTTAGCCATGAAATCTCCCACACTAAAATGACGGGTGTTTCAGTTTCACTGTCCAACCCCTGTATATATGTGTATGTGTGTGTGTATATATATATATATATATATATATATATATATATATAAATAAAAATGCTATGTCGAAAACTTTATACCTTTTCAAAGCTATAAAGTTATAACTTTAAAGCTGTAGTCAATATATCGTTGCAATCTCTGGTTGTTTTTCTGGTCAAAGGGAAGGAAATGTGAAGAGAGGAGTCAGGCAGAGAAACTGAAAACTAAGGCTGGTGTTTCTCTAGAGTAAGGCTAGATGTTATAGTGATAGTATTTCTGTCAAGGCTTTTACTGGCCAAGTCAACTAGTTGCTGACTGCACAGTACGTCCATACATTTATGGTGTTCAAACGGTTCTACTTGGTCAGCAGAAACAAGCAAGTCTTGTATCAGAGCAGAACCTACTGAACCACATGCATCTCTACTCAATGCAAAATGAATAAAGAAAATAAATTTAATTTGTTTGGAAACAGATGACATCTTGCACAGGCACATTGTCTGCATGCTAAGGTGGGAACCGGAAAACATTCTTCTTTGTTTGGCCGAAGCCAGTGCACTAAATGATCAAATGAAAACAGCAATTCTTCTCAGTAATCTTTTAGAGAGTAACTCTAGGCCTCCTTTTAATTTCTGGACTGACTGGATGCTGTTTGGATCAATTTAAATCCACTGTGCATTCTTGAACCTGTTGAAAATAGGTGTTTCTTTTTGTGTTTTTTGCAATGTTTATTTAGACATTTTAGTACTTTAGTGTGTACATGCAAAGTCAGGACAACTTAAGTAAAAAATGGGTTCCTCACAGCTCAATACATGAATGAAGCAATGTCCCCATTTTGATTAAAATTTAACATCACTTGAGATCTGCTTTACTTTGTGAATGAAACAATATTATAAAAGACATTAGAGGAACAACAGAGACAAAAAAACTGAGCTTTTATTTTTCATAAGCTTAAATTGACAAGAACTTCAAACCTTCATTACAATGAGATGTATAAATACTAGGCTTGTTTTTTGTGTGCTTCAGTTTTAATCTTGCAACCTCTGTAGTGTCAAAGATGATTAGTAATTTAACGATTAGTCATCGTTAAATTACAGCTGTAAGAGATGCAGGTAGATTAAATAATGATGTTCGTAAATGTCATCACCCTATTTAAGAAATGTAAATGTTGTACAGGCTTTCAGCTGAGTGCAGGGACAAGAAAGCTGTGAGCTGATATTTTTGTGCTTTCATGTCGGTACTCTGAAATGCAGTCATCAGTCTTTTAATAATACACACTTTGTTATATTATTTTTCATTTCATATGTTTGTTCTTTTTTTTGTTGTCCAATTACCAGGGAGGCCTCTTCATTTTTCACATTTATTGTTTCATGCACTCATAGAATATAAAAAAGTGTTGACTGGGTGTTAAGTCAGGGACCAAAAAATACCAACTAAAATCAAAGGCGCAACTGACAAACACTGGCTGGTCACAAAAGTATTAAATAGTAGGAAAATTAACACTTATGTCAGCACTACCTCCCCAGAATGGGAAAAACCAAGTAAATAAAAATAACTAAAATCTCCCCTCTCTTTACAAACGGACACCAAGTTATGACCCATTTAGTGGTTCTGCTATTTAAGGAGAACTGATGCAACTGGAACAATTTTTCACTGGTGTGGCACCCCAGTAGGAGCTCCCAGGTAACTGGTAACTTATAGAAACACCACATTAATTTGTTACATATTACCAACTGAATAAAGCATAACAAACTAATAGTTAACTAAATATGTGCACTCCACATAGTAAACTAAAAAGTCAAAACTTAATAAAAGCTGGTTCAATGTTTTTATAGTATATTTAAACATTTTAAGAATGAAAGCTCGTACTTGTACTCGTACTCGTCGTCTTCCGCTTATCCGGAACTGGGTCGTGGGGGCAGCAGACTCAGCAGAGACACCCAGACACCTCCTCCAGCTCCTCCGGGGGGAGCCCAAGGCGTTCCCAGGCCAGCCGAGAGACATAGTCCCTCCAGCGTGTCCTGGGCCGTCCCCTGGGCCTCCTCCCGGTGGGACGTGCCTGGAACACCTCCCGAGGAAGGCGTCCAGGAGGCATCCGGTATAGATGCCCGAGCCACCTCAACTGGCTCCTCTCGATGTGGAGGAGCAGCGGCTCTACTCCGAGCCCCTCCCGAATGGCCGAGCTCCTCACCCTGTCTCTAAGGGAGTGCCCGGCCATCCTACGGAGGAAGCTCATTTCAGCCGCTTGTATCCGGGATCTCGTTCTTTCGGTCATGACCCAAAGTTCATTGCCATAGTTGAGGGTAGGAACGTAGACCGACCGGTAAATCGAGAGCTTCGCTTTTCGGCTCAGCTCTTTCTTCACCACAACGGACCGGCACAGCGCCCCCATTACTGCGGCAGCCGCACCGATCCGTCTGTCGATCTCCCGCTCCATTCGTCCCTCACTCGTGAACAAGACCCAGAGATACTTGAACTCCTCCACTTGAGGCAGGAACTCCCCTCCAACCTGAAGAGGACAAGCCACCCTGTTCCGGTTGAGTACCATGGCCTCTGACTTGGAGGAGCTGATCTTCATCCCAGCTGCTTCACACTCGGCTGCGAACCACCCCAGCGCATGCTGAAGGTCTTGGCTAGAGGGGGCCAGCAGGACCACGTCATCTGCAAAAAGAAGAGACGAAATCCACTGGTCCCCAAACAGACCCCTCCGGCCCTTGGCTGCGTCTAGAAATCCTGTCTATAAAAGTTATGAACAGGACTGGTGACAAAGGGCAGCCCTGCCGGAATCCAACATGCACCGGGAACAGGTCCGACTTAGTGCCGGCAATGTGGACCAAACTCCTGATCCGCTCGTACAGGGACCGGATGGCCCCTAATAAAGGGCTCCCGATTCCATACTCCTGGAGCACCCCCCACAAGGCATCATGAGGGACACAGTCGAATGCCTTCTCCAGGTCCACAAAACACATGTGAACCGGTTGGGCAAACTCCCATGAGCCCTCGAGTACCCTGTAGAGGGTATAGAGCTGGTCCAGTGTTCCACGGCCAGGACGAAAATCACACTGCTCCTCTTGAAGCCGAGGTTCGACTATCGGCCGGACTCTCCTCTCCAATACCCTGGCGTAGGCCTTACCAGGGAGGCTGAGGAGTGTGATCCCCCTGTAGTTGGAACACACCCTCCGGTCCCCCTTCTTATGAAGGGGGACCACCACCCTGGTCTGCCAGTCCAGAGGCACTGTCCCCGACCGCCATGCAATGTTGAAGAGGCGTGTCAACCATGACAGCCCCACAACATCCAGAGATTTGAGGTACTCAGGGCGGATCTCATCCACCCCCGAATCCTTGCCATCGCGGAGCTTTTTAACCACCTCGCTGACTTCATCCTGGGTGATGAAAGAGTCCAACCCCGAGTCCCCAGCCTCTGTTTCCACCAGGGAATGCGTGATGGCAGGATTGAGGAGATCCTCGAAGTACTCCTTCCACCGCCCGATAATGTCCCCAGTCGAGGTCAGCAGCCTCCCACCCCCACTATAAACAGTGTTGGTGAAGCACTGCTTCCCCCTCCTGAGGTGCCGGACGGTTTGCCAGAATCGCTTCGAGGCCGACCGGTAGTCCTTCTCCATGGCCTCACCGAACTCCTCCCAGGCCCGAGTTTTTGCCTCTTCCACAGCCCGGGCCGCAGCACGCTTGGCCTCACGGTACCCGTCAACAGCCTCAGGAGACCCACAAGCCAACCACAGCCGATAGGACTCCTTCTTCAGCTTGAAAGCATCCCTTACTGCCGGTGTCCACCGGGTTCTGGGATTGCCGCCGTGACAGGCACCGCAGACCTTACGGCCGCAGCTACGGGCAGCAGCATTGACAATAGATGCGGAGAACATGGTCCACTCAGACTCTGTTTCCAACATTCCCCGGAATCTGGTCAAAGCTCTCCCGGAGGTGGGAGTTGAATACATCCCTGGCCGAGGGCTCCGCCAGGCGTTCCCAGCAGACCCGCACTATGCGCTTGGGCCTGCCAAGTCTGTCCGGCTTTCTCGTCCTCCAGCGGATCCAACTAACCAACAGGTGGTGATCAGTGGACAGCTCAGCCCCTCTCTTCACCCGAGTGTCCAAAACATGCGGCCGAAGGTCTGATGATACGACAACACAGTCGATCATTGACCTCCTGCCTAGGGTGTCCTGGTGCCAAGTGCACTGATGCACACCCTTATGCTTGAACATGGTGTTCATTATGGACAATCCGTGACTAGCACAGAAGTCCAATAACAAAACACCACTCGGATTCAGATCGGGGAGGCCATTCCTCCCGATCACGCCTCTCCAGGTGTCACTGTCATTTCCCACGTGGGCGTTGAAGTCCCCCAGCAGAATAATGGAGTCCCTGGGAGGGGCACTATCCAGCACCCCCGACAGGGACACCAAGAAGGCCGGGTACTCCGCACTACCGCTCGGCCTCTAGGCCGAAACGACAGTCAGAGACCTATCCCCGACCCGAAGGCGCAGGGATGCGACCCTCTCATCCACCGGGGTAAACCCCAACACGAGACGGCTGAGCTGGGGGGCAACAAGCAAACCCACCCCAGCCCGCCGCCTCTCCCTGTGGGCCACTCCAGAGTAGAAGAGAGTCCAGCCCCTCTCAAGGAGATGGGTTCCAGAGCCCACGCTGTGCGTGGAGGCGAGCCCGACTATTTGTAGTCGATATCTCTCGACCTCCCGCACAAGCTCAGGCTCCTTCCCCCCGAGCGATGTAACATTCCACGTCCCTAAAGCCAGCCTAAGCATCCGGGCATCGGGCCGCTGAGGTCTCCACCTTCGTCCGCCACCCAATCCTCTTTGCACCGGTCCCTCACGGTTCCCCCTGCAGGTGGTGGGCCTACTGGGGGATGGCCTCGCGTCTCTCATTCGGGCTTTGCCCGGCCGGGTCCCGTGAGGAGCAACCCGGCCACCAGGCGCTCTCCGTCGAGTCCCGACCCCAGGCCTGGCTCCAGGGTGGGACCCCGGCTCCGCCGTACCGGGCGACGTCACATGCCTCGTTTAATGGTCCTCATGAAGGATTCTTGAACCGCTCTTTGTCTGACCCATCACCTAGAGCCTGTTTGCCATGGGAGACCCTACCAGGGGCATTTAAGCCCCAGACAACATAGCCTCTAGGATCATTTGAACACTCAAACCCCTCCACCACGTTAAGGTGGCGGTTCAAGGAGGGCGAATGAAAGGACAGTTCATAAAACATAAACATTACCATTCTGTGTGCCAGCAGGGACGGCTGTTATACGAACCCTTACTCAGATGTTTCAGTACATTTTTAAAGTGAGTTTGTTAAAGTTTGAAAAATGAAAATAAATATTTTCTTAATTTCACGTTTTTATAGTAATTTAAATAAAATGGAAAAATGTCAGCACTCTAAAAATTATGTTCTACGTCTTCCTATCTACCAGAGACAAGAAAATACAATAATTAGCTTTTGAGAGTTGTGTGCAAACTCATTATTTGACAGCTCAGGTGATGTAAATTGAAAGGATTTATAAAAACACTGAATGCTCAAAGCTTGTTTCAGCTTTCACAAAGCAGCTGTCTAGGCCTGCACCCAAACATTATAATGTGTAATGCCATGAAAACAAGAGAAAAAGACCTTCCCTGCTAAGTTTTCATTGTATTACTTATTTAAATGTTTTTCACCTGAAAAAATTGTATTCCTGCCTAACATTATATGATGAAAGCGAGAAAAGGAAGATTGTTTTGTCCATGAGTGGAACCCAACGGAAATAGCTCTGAGTGGATAATTGTCCTTTAAGTGAATTATACAACTTGATGTCAATGACTTTGTTTCTCAACTCTAATCTTGGCTTTTTTGGCCTACTTCATGTTGTCATACAGGTTCTGGTAAATGATTTCTTGATTCTACAGGCAGCAATCTGACCTGGACGTGGCTAGTAAAACTGAACTCAGCTTTTGTAGATAATTTTATGATTTAACAAGGACAGTGATTACTTTTTCATGTAGTGCCAGGTTGGTTTGAAGAGCTTTATTCCTCATTATAAAGGAAATCATTATTTTAAAACTGCTATTTCTATTTACTCAGGTTTTAGCTGTCTGGAAAAAAAAAAATTGTTGGACAATCTGAAACAAGAGACAAAATGGAATTGTAAGGGGGGAAACACCTTTTCACATCACAATCCTATGGACTTTATTTGAAAGATTGCAGCTTTATTCAAAAGCAAAACCTGGGCAGGCTATGAAGGGGGAGTTTGACACAAATCTGATATCACTTTTCACCTGCTGCTTTATCTGATTGGTCAGCTATCCTCAGGCTGTGTGTCAAATGGGAAATCTTTGCAGATAGCAGATGTGTCCAGACAAATAACTCTCATTGGAAGAATACTAGCCCTCCAGGTAGGGCTGACCTCACCTGGGACTTGAAAAAATTCCCGGGGCGTGTAGCTGTACTGATGTGTTTGTTGGATAGATGTTACTTGTGTTGCTGACTCTGTGACTTTTTCTCTGTGGCCAGCTCCTCAGATGGTGACAGTTAGTCTTCATGAACTAAATCTCCCTCTAGCTTGCCCATCTACCTTCTTGACCTTAATCTCTGCCAATCCCTTTATCTTTTTCTTCACGTTTCTCTCTTTAAATGTTTTTCTCATCAGTCTACTTCTCCTCGTCATTTTTAGATGTCCTGTCTCTTCTTTTTACTTCTTCCAGCTTTTTCTTCTGCTGTTGGGAGTCATGTTATAAAAGTCAGACTATTAGTGTTTTGCAAATAATCATAACCTTTTAATTTCTTCATGTTATAAGAACAAACTTCAATGAATTTTATTGGGATTTATTGTGACAGACCTTCCAAAATTTGAGCATAAACCAAAAGTGTTGCAAATGTAAATCTGAAAGGTGTGGTGCACGTTCATATTTTAACCCTTTCAACTCTAGCACCCTTAATAAGATCTTTAACAAATTCAGTACAGTTTATGTAGCTGCAATTCACAACAAATGTCATCTCAAGCAACGCAACAAGACAAAAAGATCCAACTGACATCCAGAAATATATTATCAAATCAGTCCAATAAAATTGAGTGAAAGACTTCAGCCTTACATTGTGTGCAAATGCCTCGTTACCAGGCCTCTGCAGAGCTGACATGCGTACGGGGGGAATTCAGCCATTTGATTGAGGTGTGTTTGAGAAAGGATGTATCTAAAAGTTGCAGGTTAGTAGTTGTAGGGGACTGTCCTGGGAACTTCTGCTATACATAATCATTAAGGGATGTTGGACAGAGACAGGAAAGCTGGACAGAGATGAAAGGTAGATGGAGGGCCCTAAACTTTAGGGAGTGGTAGAGAGCAAGGCATTTGCTTCCTGGAGAGGCCACAAGTACCCCTCGAATCCCACAGCCTGTCATTCTGGGTCCCTGAGCAAGACCCTTGGCCTCTGAATGCGCCGCACATTAGCAGTCCACTGTTCCCTAAGGGATAGGTTAAATGCAGAGGATAATTTCTCCATTGTGAAATCAATAAAGTCTAAATTATTATTAATAATTATTAAATACTCAGGTGTTAAAATGGCCCACTCAAATGACAGCCTTAAGTAAAATTGAAAATCTGTCAAGATTTGAAATTTCATATTTAGAGATACCCCTCCCCCTGTCTGACCTAAATTAATTTATTTTGCAAAGAAATGGTAAAAGATTACAAAAATCCTCCATGATTTCTAACATTTCAATTGTTTTACAAAATAGTGTAAACCTTGTATTTTTCTTTCCCCCAAACTATGATGCCATACTTTGTATTGATCTATCACATAAAATCCATATAAAAAACCTGAAGTTTGTAGTTCTAATTTGACAAAAAGTGCAAAGTTCAAGTAAAATGAACCTCTGTCACTGTAGGTTTTTGGCTTCATACATCCAAACTCTGCTTTTTGTAAATTTAAGCAATCAAGCAAACACTTCCCCTTATCCAACTATCTTGCATATTGCTGTCCGTGTGCCCTCATGCTATACCGTGCATATTAAATCAGACCAAAAATGGACATTTCAAAGGGCACACATAGTGGGGGAGAGAAGTCAAAAGAGGCCATTATAAGAGATGGGGGACAGGCAGAGGTGAATTATGCAGACAACGGGTTACGTGACGGGTCGTGAAAACCACCAGGTGTCCCAGCTTTGAAATCCTTTCCCTCCACCATATGTTTTAGCTGTGATGAATTTTTACATGTATTTACGGTTTGCTGGTTGAGTTCAGTGAATGGGTTTTAAGTCAGGTCAAAATTCAGTCCTATAGCCCATTTAATACAATAGTTGACCAAAATGCTGCACAGGTAAAAATCATCAGCAGCAGGAACTGTAAAAAAACGATAAAAGTAGAATAAAAACAATTTAAAAAACACCACAAAGTAAAATGGGTAATAAAATAGAGAAGGACACAAGTGGTGAACTATTAGAGTTAGTGATGATAGAGAAACTACGTTAAATTTCTCTAAAACACCTGAACATAAAGGTGAGGTAGATGGTGGCAACGCAAGGCATCAGTAAACTATTAGAAATCTTCTGTTAAAAAAAAACAAAAGAAACTTCTCAAAGAGTGCGGTTGAGGGCAAAAATTTATTCCCGAGTTCAGAGTACTGAAAAGGAAATGAGGTTTGCCATAGTTATTTGCCAAATTTTAAAAGATAGTTAGCCTTATGGTACTCCTCGAGGCTCCTTTTAAAAATATCCAGAAAAATGTGAAGATAGTCTTTCTTTCATTTCTACTCTGCTCGTCTGCAGGCACCTCTAAATGTGCAAGTTGACTCGTTCAACCATGGTTCAGTTATTTGTTTGGAAATTTTGAACTGACAGGTAGCAATCAAGTACATTATATCAGCAGAAATTGACTTTAAGATTAAAACTGCTCTGTATTGAGTTTACAATAAAAATCTGAAAACTGAGCCATGTCATTGAAGGCAGAAGAAAACAAGACCGGTGTCAAAGTACTCCTTGTGTTTACATAAGGTGTGCTGTTTTGCCAGGGAGCGAAACAATGCTACACTAAACAGTACAGCGAAGCATTATATGCTTATATTAAATGCTGTTTTTGAAATGTTCATGTTTAATTAGTTTCAATTGATTAATTTTTAGTTTTCATAAATAAATTTCATCATTGTTTTCCACATTGCTGAACTTTATTTAATGGACCACATTTTTGCTCGCTGTCATGTTTATCTACAAAAATTACTTCTGTGAATTTTAATGTGCTGTGCCCATTTGTGCATTATACACGTAAGGTAGCAGCTTTTAAAGTCACACTTCTCCCTTCAGCAATTTTTCATTCCATTGAGTACTGCTGCTGAGCTCCCTTGACCAGCTCTCAGCAGACTTGTCAATGCTTGTGTGTGTGTGTGTGTGGGTGTGTGTGTGTGTGGGTGTGTGGGTGTGTGTGTGTGTGTGTGTGTGTGTGTGTGTGTGTGTGTGTGTGTATTTGTATGTCATCATCCACAGGCACATTCCACTAAGCTCAGTTCATGAATGATGGAGGCACTGCATTTATATTTATACAAGCACAATCTTGCATATGAGTTCATGTTGTATTAAGGCTAGTCAGTAGCATGCAGATACACTGTTAACCTTAACATTTAATGTACTATAAAACAAGCAAAGGTTAAGTCAATTAATAATAACAGATTATTAAAGGAAAGAGGTTTTCACTTGTTGGTTATCTGCCTGCCTGCAGTGGAAATTTTTTGACTTGCATCTGATTTCATAAAATTTTGTCATGTTTCAACCCCAATGTCATGTCAGTGTATTCAATTGGGATTTTTTGTGACAGAACAACACTAATAACAACATCACTGTTGTTGGGACCCAGCCATGGATTTTACAACATCAAGATGCTGTACAAACCTTTCTGGAACTTTCAAAATAAATTGCATTAATTTACTTCCAGCACAGCCAGGGAAAAGGGTAACAACGGACTTCCCATGATGCCACTGCCCGTATAAAACCCCCACCTTTCCAAGGAATCGATCTCTTCCACACTGCTCCCCTGCGGTACTGGACAGGAGAGACACGCGCGCTAATGTCTCTTTGCTGGCAAACAGACATAACTTTTCAACTGGATCCAAGAGTGTCATACGATCATCGATCATCAGAGAGAAGTAATTTAGGATGAAATGATTTAAACATTTTTTCATTTTATGAAGTTTGGTTTTGTTTGTGTTGAACTCAGCTGCTCAGTTTTGTGTTTGTGTGTTTTTAAAATTAAGACAAACTTCACTTGAAGGGTGATTTTAAACAGAAGATTGATCATAACGCGCCGTCCACGCTTGTGCATTTTAACCCTTTTAACGGTATTTTAAAGGTGTGTGTTTGATTCTGGTGCTAAGCTATCAGCTTCTTTTGTTAGCTTTAACTGCTAACAGCTAAGAACAGGTGCTTGCCTACTAAAGATCATCTACCCAGAAAGGTTGTTAGTTTTCAAATCAGTAAATAATATTTCCCTAAACATTATTTTACTAAACTTGATAACTAAGTAAACACCATTAAGCCCCATTTTTCCAGAAAGATTTGGGTCTTTTCCAAAATATTTCCTTAAATATTTTTCTATTTCCTTAATAATATTTCTTTAAATATTATTTTAATAAATAAAGGCAGCTAATGAGACACCGTTGAGAATTAGTCATCCAGAAGGTTGGTTGTATTCAGCAGATCATTCTTTAAAACATTATTTTATTAAAATAATATTTTATTTGATCTTGCATTGTGAATGGTTGTCTAAACATTTGCTAATTATTGCCTAAGTTAGTTCCAAGGCTAACTTAACTTCATTTCCAGATTCTTCGAGATAATCCTTGGTTCTCAAACATAAACATTACATGGTAACATTGCATCACTCTTTTGGTCATGGTTTCAACCATCTTTAATCAACTTGTTTATATTGTACATAGCCCATTAGTCTTTCATATTCTTTAATTCTGCTTCGTAGTTAGTTGGTTTGTTTTAGCATAGTAAAGAGTTTGTTGATTGAAATATGTTTGACTTTGAGTTGACCTATTTTTGTCAATAAATTCTTGTATTTTAAGAAATTGTGTGAATTCATTCCATGTGTGTGCAGAGTTTTGCTGTTCAATAATGTCAGAGCTTGGCTCACCCTTTTCGATTTTGTCCTAATACCACCGCCCTACTGGGCTGGTAATCACAGGACAACCCTTAACAGACTGAAATAGTATTTGATAAAATATTAAGGTATTAATATTAAATATTAAATAATCTGATTCATAGTCACAACACTGTAAATTGGAAGGAAAAGAATACATGGTTTACAAATTTATTTACAAATAAAAATCTGAAAATTATATTCAGTGTATCCAGCCGGTTTCCGTTGTAGACCCCCAGATAAAATGCAGTCCAACAAATTTCCTTTAGAAGCCACCAAATTTGTTAAATTATTTCACGTGTTTAACTAAATCTGTTGAATTTTTTTGCACCACATGCAAAAATGCTATATGTGGCAGAAAGCTAAAGCTGCACACTATTCTCATTCAGCATGTTTTTCATCAGTTGGAACAGGGAAGCTGTGGAGAATTGTTTGGGTGACAAATACAGGGCAATCCTGGAGGAAAACCTGTTAGAGGATGCAAAAGACTTGAAACTAGAGCAGGGCAGCTTGTCCCCTTCCAGCAGGACAGCAAATATATTATGTCTTGAAATGACCTATTAAAGGCTAACATTAAATACTTGAAAATTAATGCTTAAAGACTTTCTTGTTACGTAGTGACTGAGCTTGATATAGTTTGCAAAGAGTCCGCGGATGTGCAAAGCTGGTAGTGACACACTCCAAAAACCTTTGAGGCTTTAATGGTACAGCTGTGTTTAAACTAAGATGAAATCACACACATTAGGGTTTCTTTATTAATTAGGTGACATCTGAAAGTCATTGTTTGGACTAGATTTGCTGAATATAATCTTGTTAACTTTTTATATTTGAATTTGTAAAAATCTGAATGTATGATTTTTCCTTTCACTTCACATGCACCCCTTTGTGTTTGCATAGCACATACAATCCTAATGAAATGTATTGAAGTTTAAGGTTTTAAAAAGACTAAATGCAATGCACTAAATGCAAAAAAGGTCAGAATATGAATGTGAATGTGATATTGAAGACTGCTGGTGGTTTCAAACCATTTCTGCTCCAAAATAATGGAAGGGAGTATGCTTTTCGGTGCCTAAAATCTTGCAGAGAATTTGTTGCAGCACAGAACTGTGCATTTGTACACAATTATACTGTAGAGGCAAGGATAGAGCTCTTGCCCTCAATTTAACCTGGTCTGGACTACTGCCTGACAAAAAAAAATTACAGTACTATGAAAAGTATTTGGACCCTTACAAATTGCCTCTATTTCTCCTTTTTCACACCAATTACCAAATTGATTTAATACCAGTCAATTCAGAAGATTTGTTAATGTGCTTTAGATCATTGCCTAACGTTCATGCACACTTGGATAATAAGTGTGCATGAACTTTAGGTAATAAACTAAAGGCCAGACATTGGCCTTCAGGATTTTCTGGTAGAGAGCAGAATTCATGGTTCCATGGTTCCAGCAAAGTGGCCCCAGACCATCACACTACCACCACAATGTTTGTTGGTTTGACATTCCTTTCCTGAAATGCTGTTGGTTTTACTCCAGATGTAACCGGATGCACACCCTGCAAATAGTACCACTTCTGTGTTACCTGTCTACAAAATTTTTTTCTAAAATTCTTGGGAATCATAGACATGTTTTTTTGGGTGTGAGATGGGCGTTTGTGTTCTGGTTGGTTAACAGATGTTTTTGCCTTGGAACTCTCCTTTTTACTTTTTTAAAATTTTGAACACTGACCTTAACTGAGGCAAGTGAGGTCTGCAGTACTTTAGATGGTGTTCAGGGTTCTTATGTTGGAGTTGAAAAGTCTGAACTTTTCTGTCAATTTGCGTTGCAAATCAGTCAGTGCAGTCCCTGTAAAGAAAGAAGGCAAAACAACACCTACAATCCCCAAACATCACATATATATATAAAAAAAGACAGAAACATTCATATACACATAGGATGAAGGAAGGTTTGCTCTTAAAAAGGTTTGAGAGTGGCTTTAAAAAAAGCTGTTGAAATTTAGTCCTGAAAAGGACTGTTCAATAGGGCACGCATTAAGTTACACATGTGGCCTTCACACTCAGCTTTCTGTTGAGCTGAGATTTATTTACTCATCAAAGACAGATGGGCAGGCATTCTGCAGCGAGGGATACAGCACCTGTAGTTGGTGTTCCAGAGGCTAATTCCTCCCCCAACTTGGGACTGCAGGTCCTCAATCTGGGTCCTGGACTGACAGAAGTACCGCTGAAAGCAACTATCATCCAGACGCAGCTCTTGGAGTAGGCGGTGGTATTCTTCTAACTGGTTCCGTCTCTGGAGAATCTGGTGAACCCAGAGACGTCAATGCCGGTGGCGTTGTTCGGCCTCCCCTAAATAAAGCACTGTGGCTCACTCTGTAAAATCCAGGTCCACCATGTTAAGTTGAAACCGGCAAGCAGCAGATGGAGGCTCCACCTATTTAATGACGCGGTGAAGCGTTTGGAGCGTTGGCCACGCGAATTCTGGCGAAATGTCACACAAGTGACAACATGCGAATGAGCCAAAAAATTCACTGGAATCGCGGTTGGTCTGAACGCACCATTAAGAGTAAGAAGGGAAAATACGTTTTTGTTGCAATCTACAGCTTTGCCTCCAGATGTCACTGCTGATTTTCCACTGCTCCTTTAGCCAACTTTTTAACAAGTCTAAGAGTAATCATTCTGATATTAAATACTTTAAGCAGAGTATGGATAAAAGGCATAACAAGCTAAAATATGTCAAAATTTTCTGCTTTCAATATTTTGAACAAACACATAGTGGCATGGGATTATTGGGGGAATGAACTTGTGTCCCAAGGATGGCAATGAATCCATCTGGCTTTTATTCTGGGAAAGCCGGATGAACACCTGAGAGACTTCTTTGAAGTAATTTTGGATCCGTTTTTGTAACACTTCAGCGTCTTGCTGAGAAGAGCCTGCTGCTGTATGTCAGGCTGTCCTTGTCTGTCAGTGAAAAAATTATTTTGTTGAATGCAAATGTCAAAGTAAATGTTATGATTTGGGGTTGTTTGGTTTCTGTTTTTTTCTTGTATGTTTCTCACAGTTTTTGAATCATGCTTCTGTTTATTATTTTCCTGGTCATGCTTTAGTTTTTGTCTTCTAGTTCATGTTTTGTCAAATTTGGTTTTTGGATCTGGTTATGCTTTAGTTTCATGTTTTTCTAGTTTCTATTAGTTTGTATTCAAGAGTCTCTGTTTTGCTCCAGTGACGTTTTGTTCTCTCCTGTCTGTTAATCAACTTTATTCGGTTCACCTGCACCTAGCCAATCTGTCTCCTTGCTTCACCTGGTTCACGCTCCATATATACACCTCAGTTCTGTTTATTCCTCGCGGAAACATTGTCTCGATCATGCTCATGTCTTGATTTTTGAATCTTCCTATGTGTGAGTTTTTTGTTTATTAAATCCTTTTTCACTTACCGTCATGCTGCCTGCTAGTCTGCATTCGGGGTTCCTTCGTTGCACTGAGCCTGACAGTAAAATCATTGTGAAAGCCAGGATGCAAAACCTTACATTGCATTGCATAGTTCTGGGATGAGCACATAACTTGGTCGTAATGTTACGGTAGATTGGTGTACAGACTCAGGCAGTTCCGATGCCTTCTAGGCACTGTTTTCCAACAAGCTCAGGCTCATCCTGTGTGAAAGTTTGGACAAAAAGCTAAACATGTCCCTACGGATATGTTAAACCACCAACAACAGTGATTACACGGTTGTACATTTACCATGTACATTTATTTCAACAACAGGTCAGATGAAGGACAGTACAGAAAAGAAGCAGAACAAGTGTGATGTATAAAGCGCCACTCTCATCAAGATAAGCGGTTACACCCTCCAGTCTCATCACCTGGGCAAAGACTTGAAATTCTTGCTATATTGTTGTCGACATCACTGGAAATATTAAAATAGATCAAGACATAGGTGACACAACATATCATGACAGTTAAAGATTATTAAAGTAAATGCATAGGGAGACCTACAAAAGAATGATTTCATTTATTAGAGTTGTTTTATTTGAACAATATTAGAGGGATTTTAGCATGAAAGTCTGTTTTAAGGACATGCTACAATACCTCAATCACAATCAAGTTCAGACTTTGACTAGGTCACTTTATTTTGTTTTCTCTTTTCATCTACAAAATTTATTCTCCCTCACTCAGTAAATATCTGAGGTGCTTTCCTTTCCTTAGTTCAGTGTTTCTTGGTGACATGGACTCAATACAACGTATCTGAAATAAATTGGGTTCTGCTGAACTGGTTAAAAGCCAACTAGGCAATTTAACCTTTTAATATTAATCAAGTGAGTTGAACAGAAATACATCTAGTTTCTTTCCTTAAAATGTATGTTTGATTTTCTTCAGATAAGGCACGCCACTGTTTTTAGCATTATCAAAGCAGTGGTGTTTCAGTATCCAAAGGAGGCAGATGGCTTATGGCTTGTTCACACGGCAGGATTTTTATACCAACTTTTGCCCTGATCTTCCCCGTCCGACATGCCCCGATTATTGTGATGGCTCTTAAATTACTCTTATGAGATAATGCTGTCATGTGTGGTGTATTAAGAGTGATCTAGTCTGCTCAAAAGGACGTCGGAACAAGCTACAACTTCAAATCGAGGATATTCAACGTGTTGGATTGTCTTGGCCCAATACCCTAGTGTATGGGGTGTTCCCAGAGGACAAACGAGCAAGCAGCCTGTTGAATGAGACGTACAGCCAATCAAAAAGCAATGTGACAGAAACATGGAAGGGAATTACTCTTAACTCACGTTTGATCTTAAAAGGATTTGCGAGATTTCACGTCTGACATCTGAATGTTTGTGAGTGAAATCTGTTCATGTGTGGTGTGTTGTGCTTACGTTGTGACTGGACACCATACACTGTAGGACCAAACCTGTTATACCTACGATTTTGTATCATCACATGTGGGGTCTTTTAGGTTCAGCCGACAATTTGAAAATCCTGGCATTTTTGAACCAGGCATTAAGTAAGCAAAGTGTAGAAAAGGACCTGATACCCTCCTCTAAGTATAGTGCAAGAATTGGGATGTTCTGGGCCTGTTTCTTTCTCAAAGATCCCTGGAACCTTATTCATGGGATCATGAACCCTTGGAAATTTCAGGACATTTTAAATAAAAATCCTCAGGCAGTAAAATGAAAATGGGCCCAAATGGGACTCAACAGAAGCGTGAACCAAAACATATGGCCAAGTTGGAAAGGGCTCAAACCCCTTCTTTAATGGCCATCTCAGTTTCTTGAAAAGTCTTGCTTTCTCTTGCTCCCTCTCAGCCTAAATGAACTTCTGACGTCTCAACATGTTATGGAAAACATGGTTCCTTTTTAAACAGCTTCTTACATCTCTGGGCCTCCAGTGATCATGTGTTAAACATTTCACTGAAGGTGAAAATAGTTTAATTTGAGCCTTTTTATGTAGTACCCGCGTCCACCCAAAAACCTGACGGAGCTTATGTATGGTGCATTCACTGATCAGAAAAGAATTAGATTTCTTTCCTTTTCTGACCCCCCAATCATCTATCTGGGTCAAACAGGCAGAAACAAGTTGACTACTAATTCTTTCAGCTCAGACTTGAATCTTTGTTGCCTTCTCTGCTGCGACCCATCCTCCTGAAAAGTAACACATACAATGCTGCAACCACTGCTATTTTTCTGTTGCCAGGATAGCTGTTGTCTTACTCTTTGTCAAAAATAATTAGGGTTCATGAAATCAACGTACACTAATAAAGATTTTCTGTAACAATCAGGCCCTTGTGCCTCTTACATGTTTCAAGCCAATGGTGGTTTGTGTTTCTCAACCTGGGTTTTTAGCTGTGCTGTGTCAAACTGTGGCGTATGCTGTGTTTAGTGCGCCTCAGCTCTAGGAGAGCACATATGCTTTTACGTATGTTTGAAGTGCTAAACCATTGGCACAGAGGAGACCTTTTGTAGTTGACAGCAGTGGGCCCTCTGCCCAGCTTTCATACTTTATGGATGAGGATCACAACAGCAATAGCCTCAGGCCGCAGAGAGGCTGCCCATATTCCCAGTGTGAAACTCAAACATGCCAGCACTGACAGCATTTAATAAAAAAAATAAATAAAAACGATACCAGCATCAAATCTGTCTGACACCCGTCTCATGCTGTCAGACTATCAACAATTACATTAACACCACACAAAAGGAAGCAGGAAGCTAATGAAATGGCAGCATGGGAAAAGAAGCCTCAGAGGCAGATTTCACACTGCAGCAGCAGGTGAGGTGTCCCTATTCACAAAGAATAATGTTGAAAAGAGAGTGATCAAAGTATGGCTCATGTTTTGGAATAAGCCTAAAATTTTCCCACAAATCCTGCATAACAGTTTAAAGAAATAGCCTCTTAATTTCCACTCAAAGCCTGAGTTCAAAATAATTTAAGAGATAAACTGGGCTGTTAGAGTAGAGCTGTGCAAGCAGCAGTTAATATAACGTTTGATTGTGATTCTTTACTCGGACGGAACCTTTGGAGCCAAAATGGGAAAAAGGAGGAGAAATAAAAGTTTTCTGTAGTGCATTACAAGTCTGTTTTATCAAATTAGAAGTAGGAGCTTTTTGCACAGTTGCCAGAAGGCATGAACGGTGAATGGACAACCTCTCACAAAACTAATATTAATAGGTTATTACAATTACATCATCAGTGGCATGGCCAATAACATGGCACAAAAATGGGTTTATAAAAATAAGCATTTGTTTGCAGTACTATTTCTTTTTTTCAGTCATAAAACAGCAACATTTATTCAAACATTTAAGATATTATATCTGATTCAGTGCCCTAAAAAGCGTATAATATTGTATGCCATTACATCTACAAGATTTTATTGGGATTTTAGGCTATAGACCAACACAGTAGCACCTATAGTGACTGGAAAAGAAATGATGCATAGTGAAATTCTGACCCACACTGACAGATCAATTAGAGGCTCTTTATAGGTGTTTTAAGTTAATTGGCTGATGGTGTGACACCACGGGTTTCCAGTTTTTAACTTTTCCACAATATTGCATTTCTTTGAGACACTAAATTTTAGGTTTTCATTATCTGAAAACAATATTCATCAAAATTGCAGAAAATAAAGCCTTAAAATATTTGACTATAGGTCTCTGAAACTGAATGACAAAAAATATTGAACTTGTCCACAACAATTTTTAGATGTACCAGTTTAAATGCAAAACGTTCAGATATATGACCTGGAAACCTGTGGACATTCCCAGGAATGGCCTGCCAAATTTACTCTGAGAGCATGGACGACTCATCCTGGTCATTATAAAGAAACATCTAAAGGACTGCAGGTTTCTCTTACCTCAGTTAAGGTCAGAGTTTATGATTCAACGATAAGAAAGAGACTAGGCAAGATGGCATTCAAGGGAGAGTTTCAAGGCCAAAAGCACTGCCGACCAAAGAGAACAAAAACGCCAATCTCACATTTGATTAAATACACAACATTTTGATGATCATCAAGACGTTTGAGGCCTCCTTCTGCATTTTCTATTTAGTAATATTCTGATGTTAAAATTAGTTTGATTTGAAACAGTCTGAGAAGAAAGCAAAAACTGAAGAATCTGTTATGGGAAAATACTTTTTCACAGCAATGTACCTATATGTGTCATGGTTAACTGGTGTTGGTGTTTTGGATTTCATAATTGTTGCTGAGGTTTTGATTGTTGTCGTTTAGGATTTTCGTTATCAGTTAATTCCTCTGTGTTCTTCATTGTAATTAGGTCATGTCGTATCAATTCACCTGCATTCACTGTCATTCTCCACTCTCACCTCAGTATATCGGCTCCTTGGTTTTCACAGTTCTTTACTGGTTCCTCATACTCTGCTGTGCTCCATATCCTGCTCATCCTGCAATTTCCCCAGTAAGTTTCTTTGTGTGGCACAGCTTCAAACATGACATAATTTTCATTATGCTTTGACTATATTTGACTATTTTGACTGAAATGACTCAAGCAAACATCAGAAATTGTGTACCCGTGGGGACATATTTCAACTTTTGCCTCCTATTTGTGCTCTTGGGTTGAACCATATTTGTGCCATATAGCCAATATCTCTCTAAACTCATACTCCACATTATCCACATAATCCACTGTTTATTTGTTTATTTGTTTTTTCGTTTTTCCCGCTTTGTGTTCATGATTGTTTTCTGGTTAGCCTACAATCTGATCTTTTCATGACTTTGAGAAACTTTAGACTCACTTGCAGAATGTGTGATGAGTTGAGACATGGTTAGCTAATATTGGCTGTTTGAATATGTCCAATGGCTCCAAAACACGTTTTATTTTTAATAACTACTACCTATACCCTAAAGGTATGTAGGCCTTATTTAAATGTGATGTAGGTAGCTTACAATGCACATAGTTCAATGACAGAATAGGTTCAAATTTAAGGAAGCTTAATGATATAGCTCTTCAGTGAGATCAGCTGTACGTAGAAGATTCTCCTCATACTGGAGCCTATTTTACTACATGAAGCTTGGGCTCTAGAACATATAGGCACAGACTCTGACCTCTTTCAGTGAAAACTGTCCTGATTGATGTGTCCTCTTGAACCTCCTAATATGTAGTCAGGGTCAGCAACAGGGCAGTGTGAATACACAGACTGCCCTAAAGCCAGACAAATTTACAACACCTTTTCCATAATTTGGAATGCTATCTCTCACTCAGACTTACTTGCTGGCCACGTCTGGGACTGTATTTGGTTGGTTGGGCTGTCCTGCTGCATTACTCAAGAAGATTTTGGAAAGATTTAAGGTGGTTTTTATATGCACAGAGGTAGAACATTCCACATTATTGTGAACAATTATGAGCTTTTGAACTGCTGTCGGACCACTGAGTCAGCAGCATCGATACTAGAATGGCTTAAAGAAAACTCAGTGCTTTCAGTTACTCAGAACTACAGCTCCAGCTATTTACATACCATCTTTTATTTATCAATGTTCCCAATGCACTGATTATAAATTGCAGAAAATGTAAGTAACTTCAGTGAGAAGATTTGATTGATGTTGTTGGACCTTTGTTCTCTAACAAAGCTTTGCAGATGTGCTGATGTTATTATGGGATTAATTTACACATAGGTGTTCTTTTCTTATTTAGCAATTAAGGGAACATTGGAAGGTAGTTATCGGAGTAATCGGAAGTCTGACTATAAATGCAGGCCACGCTGTCTGATTTCTGTCGGTTTTGCAATTCTTGTGCTGGCTTATCACATAAAATCTGATGGGGTTTGTGGTTATTTGATAAAAAAATGTGAAAGCTCATGGGGTATGAATACTTACTGCATGTGGAGATAAAACAGAAAAGATACCATTTTTGAAGTTTGACCAGCTCGTATCATGGCTTCCTCTTGCATAAGACATTTTTCTTAAACAAACAAAAAATTACAACTTGATATTTTCTTAAAAAGCTGAACGTTAGACCACTAATTTTAATAGCCCTCCCCTCCTGTCAGTTTGTCAGCTCAGGTTAAATTAATAAAATTTTACAGCTGAAAAACAACAATGTTGTTCTGTCTGTGATAAGATGTCCTCTCTGTGGATAGTTTTTATTTTTAACGAGATGAAATCCCGTGGAATTTTTGCCCCTTAGTCAACATTCATACCCTTGCAACATTAGACAATGTAAACAGTGTAAAAACAAAATGGCAGCATATCACGGGTAGATGATGGAGCTGAAGTTGATGTCTGATTCACAGCTTATGACTTGATACTAACCGTTTTTTTTTTTGTTTTTTTGGTGAGAAACAGTCTGGACTGCGTTTGACCTTCTAGAGTTTAAAATCCTTCATATTTAGACTGTTTAGATGTTAATTAGATAATTCTATGCAGAACAATCACTCTTCAACACAATTTGAGATGCATGAAACCTTTATTACACTTATGAAAAAAGCAATTTGATTATTTCTTTGGTTTCGTAGCATTAGAACCACTTTAAAAGAGTGAAAAGAATGGTCAAACCTGAAAGAAATTACTCTACATTGAATACTCGCCTAGGGTGCCATTCATGCAAAAACCCTGAAGTGATGTAATCAGAAACATAAACTGTATTGTTTCTTTTGCTTACTGAATCTTCTCATCAGCCAGCCTTGCCTCCTGATTGTGGGTGCAGATTTACAGCATGCCAGTACTGGCAGCTGGAGAAGCCCTATTAAACCGGTCACCACATTCCTCAGGTCTATCATTAAAGATGACCCCGTGCCCCTAAACATGCAAAAAAAAAAAAAACAGCCACGCACACACACACATCATGCAACCAACAAAAGCTTGTAAAACATGACAGATCTATCCTCCTTCTTCCCCTTTCTCTTTTGGGTCGCTGTTTGCCCAACAAGCTACTTTTCTGTGTGAGTGTACAAATGTTAAATACATAATCTGAAGAATTGATGTAGCCCTTGGTTACATTTCCACATTTTATTAGCTGTTGTTGTCCTGATTTGATGAAAAATGCAGTGTAAAATAGGCTCTGTGATTTTTAAGCCCTAAAGGGGTTGATTCTTTGCTTTTGTAAAAAAAAAACAACAACTTTATACTGTGAACTTGAAATGCAGAAACAAAAGAGCAGTCAAAGGGTTCTGAATTCTTGCTCGCTTGTGCCAACATGTTAGTCATTCATTAAAATGAGTTTTGCCAACAGGTTTTGAGGGATTTTTCCAAATAAATGTTTTTGTATACACATTATCAACTTTTGCCGTTTGTTTTGCATCCATACTTTTCATGATACAACATAAAAAGAATATGTAGGGTCATAGTTAATCCATGATTGCAACTGACTTCCTGTTGTATGCATGTCCCCAAGCCTTGTCTGTCATGTGAGCTCTCTTGGATCCAACAGGTTGCTACAGCTTTACCCCCACCCCTTTTTGCCCTAACTTTTCTCTTCAGTGAAAGTCATTCATTTACTCCAACTCACCTACCCTCTGTTACTCAGATACAGACAGACAGACAGACAGACACATATACCATTTCATTCTGTTTTACTATATCATCTGTATAGCAAAGGATACAAAATCAGCTTGACTTGGATAAACTTTATCTTGACAGTTTTCTTTTGACCCTCAAGAGATTTTCTGAACGCGAAGGATAATGTCTTCACTGGTAAGTGAAAAAGCATTAGCCCATTCTAGGGTTATATTTAAAACCCATTACTTTAACTGCACTTTAATATGCCATTTCACAGAGTAGTTATGAATTTCAACAGCGTAAATACCCTTGCAGACTGAATCTCTGGATTAAGGCCAGCATTTCTAATTTTGAAGTGCTTCTGCTGCTCGTTAAAGAGAAATTTCTGTCAAAGCAGAGTAATGTGTTCCTTCTTTGTTCCATGCTGGTGATGAAAATAAAACGATTAATGCAAGTTAATAATAACATTTTAAGAACACATACACCAATCTGTTGTTCAGTGCTGTTACCCAGCCTGCATGTGCATTTGCCTAAAGAATGTGCATCTACTCATTCAAATTCAGCTTAGGCTTGAAAGAGAAGATGCATTATGCAGTCACGTCAACTCTAGTATATCATGAATAACAAGAGCACATCCAGTTGTTGGTGAGAGCAATGCCAGAAGATGAAACTATTTGGGGTATATCGGGAATGTTTCGTCATTGTGTGGAACTACCAGGGTAGGTTGAATTCAAATGTAAAGTGTGACTTTAGCAATAGTCTGCAACTTGTGAGAGTGTGCCTGTATTTGTTAGTTTGTAAACTAGCTATAGATCTGATGTGTTGCGCCAAAGACATCTGCCAATGTATGCAGTAGCTTCTGAGAGGTGTGTGAGTAAGTGTGTAAGAGAATGTGTGCTGTGCGCGTGTCTCTTCACTGTCACCAGTTTCCCACCTACGGGGGGATAATCCATTCTGTGAAGTGGTGAGGTGGAAAATGCCATTATGTAGAAATAGCTGACATACCGTTAGACTTGCAGGCATATGAAGTGTGTATATGCAAGTGTGAGTGAAAAGTTGAGATAGGAAATACAAGGGTAGGGGTGGGAATAAAGGCCGGGTGTGGTAAACTTCATTTTGTAACATTATTTAATCCACCTGAAGAAGTGATGAACTAAAAGCCCCAGACACAATAAATGCATTTACTTCCTGGCAAAGCAAAAAAATCCTTGTGATTCCAGCATTGTAAGAGTGCAGGATTTAGTCACTAAGGGATAATTGAGGACATGTGTCTGTGTATTTGACTTATAATTGTAGACACTGCAGGAATGTCTTGAGGCATTGTTGCTGTTAGCAGTGATGATGTCTGACACCCATGTTGGTCATAAGTCAGGTAATCAGAGCGACACTGTGATTCATACTTAAATAACCGCTAAACTGACTGCAAGATATTTTGTAGAAAGTAGTAAATCCACAATGAATGAAATACCTTAACACAACTTTCTAATGCAAAAACACCTCCACTGTTTGATTTATGACCAGCCTGCAAAATGAATTTGTTTCAGAAACTTTTTCACTTGTATGCAGCACTTGCAAACATGCTAACATTCAAAGCTAATATGCTAAACATCATCCAGTCTATGCTCACTGAAAACACTATATTACCAAACTTGCTCATCCATGTCATTGTGGATATTGCTTTGTGCATTCGTGCAGTCTTGTTGGGCCATCACCAAACTGTTTTCACAAAGTTAAGAGTATGACCTCTAGAGTCTTCATATGCTGCAGCATTAAGACTTTCTTTTACTTTAGCGGGGAGTACAATACTAAGGAGGTGATGCATGCAGAGATGAATCATGAAGGGATTTATTGCACCAGGTGGCAGCCAATAGCAGTACGATGATTAAATTTGGTCCATTTCACAAGCATCTTTGAAAGCCGTCTACATACCTGGGTGCTTATTTTCATATGCCTATGGCCATGGAAGTGGTTGGAACACCTGACTACAATGATTTAAAGGGGTGGCTCAAACATTTTGGCTGTAACTTTTTATTCAATGCAAGCAGAAAGTCACATTTGAAAGTTTGCATTTAGTTTAACTTAGCCAAAAACAGCTGTTTGGGTGTCTAAAGAACCGTGTGCTTTCTGTTGTCTTTAAAACGCCGTAGACTATAGCAGAAATAGACATTGTACACTGCTGCATATTTATTAGTCAGTCCCAATGCCAGTGGTCCCTTAAATAATTAAAGAGCACTCAGGAGATTCACCTTGAAATGCTGACTCTGGGTACTGGGTGGCTGTCACGGCTGATGCACCTTCTGCCTCTCATGGAGGACTGACAAAACACCTGTGGAGTTTTTTTTTTTTTTTAGGAAAGGGGACCAGAGAGTGTTTTCAACCATCCAGGGCTCACATTTTCTCAGGCTCCCTGGGAATGTTTACTCTAGTGTGTTTAAAAAGGAGCTTTAAACAATTGTTGAGCATTGGATTCAGGAGAAGTGTATGACTTTGTTGCTTGCTATTGGACAGTGGACATGATCTTTACCCTCATGGAGTTGCTGTGGAGGTCATGTGAGTGTAATTGTCCAGTTCACATGTGCGCTGTAGATCTGGGGAATGTTTATGTCCATATTTCCCAAGGAATTTTGTGAGGGGTTGCCAGGAAAGCTATTAAGTGATGACCGGTGACTCCACCGGGACTGCCCCTCGTCAGTGATCCTGTTTGTCTTATGTCCAGGATGTCAAGGCATAATCGTTGAGTAGAGGCTTTCTGGTTGAGGAACCTTAGAATGTCATCTTTGGTTTTTGCTGATTTGGTTCTGTTGGAGTCTTCAAGCCATGACCTTATCTACATGCATGGCTATTGTTTGCAGCAAAGTGTAAAGAAATCAGACTGCCAGTCAGGTCCTCCATGTCTGAGGACACTGTTCCCTATGGGTAAAGATGGAAAAGATGGGCATGTTCTTTGCCTCAGGTAGAATATTTCCTGATCTTTTCAAAAGACGAACAGACGATGATCATCAGCGATGTGGACGCTGCTCCAATCTGTTGTTGTGAAGAAAGAACTAAACTAAAAAGTAAAGCTTTCAATTTACTGGTATGTCTGTGTTTCAGAGAGATGAATAATGCCAGAATAAGGTCCTACCTACAAGTGGCTAAAATTAACTTCATCTGTAGGGTGGGGAGATTAGGAGCATTGTTGGTAGCTTGAAATAGTGCCCCTGCTCTTCCGCATTAAGATGAATTGGCTGAAGTGATTTAAGCATCTGGTCAGGTTTCAGGGTGTCTTATGTTTTGGACGTTTACTAGGCACGTCTCAATAGGGGAGCCCAGAGGAGACCCAGCACTTTGTAAAGGGACTAAAAATTGCTTCTGGTTTGGGAAAACCTTGGGATTCCCCAGAATCAGTTGGAGGGTTCCCCTCTGTTACCTCTGCGATCTAATCTCAAAAAAGCCAAAAACATCAGACATATAAAGTGCTAGGTGGAAGATAAGGAAAAAAAAAACACTAGCTTAACACTACTTATAAGCAGTCTTACTTCATATTTATGTGTCCAAGTTTGTGACAGGTAAACAGCACAAGGATGCACAGGAATGCATGTCTTAATCTGTGGTGATGCACTTAATTGTCCATTAAACAGTTTACTAAAATTTTAAATTATGAATGCCAGACTAATCCAATCTGCTTGCTGGCTAGCTTTCTGAGCGCACTCGCATACCTGTTTAAAACCCACTTTAGCATGAACACAGCACACAGTCCTGCCTGCAGTACAATACTAAGGTGATGCATGCAGAGACAGGTCTTAGATCTGCATCGGTATGTGAAAGGGAGAGTGAAGTTTTTGGCTGTTACATTAGAGTTCAAGCCCTGCCACTTCTCACCTCAATCTGCAGGAGTTGTAAACTATTCAGCCTTCAGCCATTCTGACTCAGTCAGACCAGATGGTGAAATCACATGGAGGAATTTTCTGGAGTTCAAATAATTTCATATTTATCATGTTTCTTATGCTGTAATCATATAGATTTACAGTAAAGTGCTCTCAGGAGGAAGCTGGTGGAGCTGAATTGGTTTGATGGATGGGTTGCAAATCTTTCAAGCCCAGAATATATTTTTTAAACGTTTTCATGGGGCTGAGTGAAGTCAGATCTCTTTTTGATGTTAGTCATTTGCACATGTCTGTGCAATTCTCACATGCACATGTTTGCAAGGTATGTGGGGATTAGCAACCTAATATAAAACATAACAGTAGGAATCATTTACCTTGATCAGTGTTGTTAGTTTTTTTTTCTTCTCTTTTATGGATAGCTCATTCAGTTGGATTTTAACAGGCTGTCCCTGCTGTCTGATGTGTTGGCAGTGTGCTTTACTGACTAAAGATTAGATGCTGATTGAATTTGCTTAAAGGAATGTTATTCGTTCCACAATTTTGTTGATAAATTGCCAAGATACTTGAGCTGAATTCACAAACTAAAGTACAACAATACCATTTAAAATGAATTTGTAACACAGATAGGTTTTACATACTCGTTTACAGCCTCAAACTAAGCATAACATTATTGTGCAAGGTGTTTGCAGAAATATGCCTTGGCACTGTTGTACCCCAATATAAAACCATGAAATTATAAATGCAGGTATAAATTCAAATTTTCTGATTATCTAATACCATTGTTGTATGTTGCCAATTGACCGCTGGAAATGTGCACCAGCCCCCAGCAGTCATGATTAGGCACGACCTGGATGGATGAATGAGCCACCTCCTTTCCCCAGAGAAGCACAAATATGAATTTTGTGGCTAACTTCCAGTTTTTGGTTTTTGCTAAGCTTTTCCTTCTGATAATGATTTTATCTGATTCAGATTTTTTTAAAGAGCTATAATTAACACTATTAAAAATATTTTTAAAAATCGATAAAGCAATTAGCATCCTCACCTTAATTCTAAAATAACTTAAAAGCCGCCAACATTTCCAAATTCTGTAAATTAATAACAGATGGGTGTCTTTCTTGCTTTCTGAAGGTCTTTCACATTTTTGTTTTTTTTTTTGGACCTGGATTGCTATTTTAATCTTTTTCTAGCAATTTCAATAAAAAAACACCATCTGATTAGCCTGACAAAAGTAATGTGAGAAGCAACATGGTGTGATGTTTTCAGTTAAAGCTCTTTTGTAACAACCTTTTTTTTTTGCTGAATTTTCATGTAAACTCATTTTCGATGTTTTACATAAATTAATCTACAAATTGGAAACACTCATTTTGGAATAAAAATTTAAAGTCATCTAGGTTGTCTGTCATGTGTTGACATCATAGTGGTTCATCCTTCGATTTTAGGAGCCATTTTATTCCTGAACAACTCATAAGGTTGTTTATAGTGCAGTTAAAGTGTTTGGCCTCTATAGATTTCCTCTGCTTTTGTTTTTTGTCAAACTTCAATGTTTCCCATTTGATAAATGTTTATCAAAAAAATTTTAATATCAAATATAAACTGAGTGAATAGAAAATGCTATTCAAATGTTTTTATTAAGGGAAAAACACCAATCCAAGCCGAGCTGGCAGTATATAAAAATCACTTTGGAGAAATTTTGGCTAACTCTTCTTTGAAGCGACATTGCAAGGTTTATGACCATAGACATGTTAAAGGTCATGACACAACATCCCTTAGGGAGTCGAGTATAGACTTTGACAAAGTGATTCCAAAACTTTCTTTGGAGCCACTCATGGATAGTCTTCCAGATGTGCTTATTCTGCTTCATAACCCAAGTGTGCTTGAGCCTAAGGTTATGACTGATGGTTTAATATTCTCCTTCATGGTAGAGAGCGAATTCATTTGCCAGGTAGTCGGATTATTTAAAAGGTGAAATTATTCAAGCACATTACGCTATCAACACCATGTTTAACTGTCCGTATGGTGTCCTGTGTCTCTGAGGGTTGAGTTTTGTCTGTTCTAATACACACCTTCAAAAACATTATGCTTTTGATTACTCAGTCCACAGACTACTTTTCCAAAGTCTTGTGCCATGATCATCAAGCTATTTTTGGGTAATTTGAGAACAGTATTTGTGTTCTTTTTGGTCAGCAGTGGTTTTGGCCTTGGAACTCTCCCATGGACGCCATTTTCGGCCAGTCTCTGTTATCGTTGAAATATAATCACTGACATTTACTAAATCAAGTGAGACCTTCAGTGCTTTAGATGTTCTTTTGTGACCTCCTGGTTTAGTCATCAATGCTATCTCGGAGTAATCTTGGTAGGTCAGCCAATCCTAGGAAGCTTCACCCCGTTCTATGTTTTCTCTATTTGTGGAAAATGGCTCTTACTTTGGTTCACTAGAGTCCCAAAGCTTAAAGAATGGCTTTGTAACCCTTTTGGACTGATAGAGATAAATAATTTGTCATCTGTTCTTGAATGTCTTTAAACAGATATATGGTGCTTCTTTTTGAAATCTTTAAGTCTACTTAATATTGTCAGAGTTTCCATTAAAGTTTTTACAGGTCAGGAAATTATTTGGCCTTGATGTCATTAGTAAAAAGAACCAGAAAATTTTTGGTATTTGCAGTTCATTTATGATTCAACTGAATCAAAGGACCTTTGGAACAAAACCACTTTAAAATTACAGACTCTGGTTTATATTTCCCAACATTCAAACCTTCAAATAACTGCATTATATAACTGGTTTAACCTAGTGGGCTCCTATTGGAAAGTTTTAAAACCCTTTGATGTTTTTTTATTTCTTTCACCTCAGGCACTAGGTTGTAAAACTGTTGGGAAAACTTCTCTAAGTGACTGAGGCCAGCAACAGCTCAAGACCCTGAATTGTGTATCAGAAAAATCAAAAGGCCTGGAAGTTTTGTTTTTAATTTCATCAATAGACATGCTGTCAAAATGTTGTCCTTATGTGTATTAAGACTTTGTCAGAGCTGAAGGAAAACAATCTTGAACTATAGCTGTGGTCCTTTTCCATGATAATTATAAGTCATTAACAAATTTAGAAAATGTCTGGGTGTGTTTTATCTCAGAGGGTCCTTAATTACTTTGTTACTCCCTGTTCATCTTGTGTGCTTTCAGATAGAAGCAAGGAGGCGTCGTAGTTGATTGTGAAGTGGAGGTTGGGAAGAGCTGGAAAAGAGAAGCAAGTGACTAAAGGAAGAAGACTAGAAGAGGAAGAGCATGGGGCTCTCATCTGTTTGGATCTTTCTGTTGTGCTTTTCTGTCTTTCATCCAAGGGCTGCTGCACAAGCTGAAGGTATGTGATGACATTTATATGCATGAATGCAACATTCAAGCACAATTTACTGCATCAGATAGTACAGCTTTTTATTATTTCCAAGAATTGAAAGTTTTTTTAAAGCAACTAATATTTTAAAATACCCTGTTTTACGTCTCTAGGCTATAACTATACCACACAAATTTTTTAGCAATTGCTGTTAAAATAGATGACTTGCATGCTAAGAATGCTATTCTTCTCAATGAGCACGGTGTGCAACTGCCCCTTTATTAAATCTCCTCATGTGATTGGTTCATGTTGTAGACACTGAACCAACAGCACTTTTGCTCCAGACTAAACATCTGCTTGCCTCCTGTGCCGTATAAATCTTTTTTCTGTAAGCCTGTCAAATACATCCGCTAGATACTGAAGGTTAGCCTCAAGTGCTGTGTGATGTCATTAAAGGTCAGTAAGCCAATCAGAAGTTGGATGTCTTCCACCTGAAACGATTGGCAAAATGTGATATATAAAGAGCTATGGGAAGATAACTCACATGTGAATGAAGCTGTTCTTCCTTTGCACCTGCTAATATTGTCTGTTTTTGACAGTAATAACTAAAATGTTAAATATGTAATCCTACAACCTTTTGGTTTAACCACAAACAGAAAATCAACATGTGTTCAATGCAGAAGACGACTTACAGCTTCCATGAGCAATGTTTTACATAAAATTGCAAAAGATTTAATTCCCCTTGAATTATTTCACATTTTGTCATGTTACATACACAAACGTACTTAATTGAGATTATTTATGATAGACTAACACAAAGTAGAGCATAAATGTGAACTGAAATAAGAGATCCATGGTTTTCAAAATCTTTTACAAGTAAAAAATCTAATTTTCACTCACCCCAACATTTTTACAGGCTTATCTCAGACCCCCTTCTTCCACATGTTTACACATGCCCTACATGGCTTCAAGCACACCGCAGTGGGTCTTCTTATAGGTTTCTTTCAACAATGGCTCTCTGCTTGCCAATCTTACATAATGGTCAGATGTGTGGAGTGAACAACTAAAAGTTGTTCTGTCAACAGATTCTTACACATGAGCTGTGGATCTCTCCAACTCCTCCAGAGTTATCATGGGCCTCCTTGTTTCATGAAAGATTAATACTTTTATTGTCCTGTCAATTTAGTTGGATGGCCAAGTTTACAGTTGCGCCTTAGTCTATCCATTTTCAGATATTGAACAGCTCTCTGTGAGATGTTTAAGGCTTGAGACTCTTATAACAAAAACTTGCCTTAAACTTTTCTGCAACAATATTCGTGACCTGTCTGCTGTGTTTTTTGCTATGATGTTGTTTGTTTACTATTGATCTCTAACAAACCTTTAAGGCCTTAAACACAGCTGGATGCTATTTACTAACTGGGCTCCTTCTGAAGACAATTGGTTGCACCGGAGTTTGTTTTAGGGGGTATCAGATTGAAGAGGCCTGCAGCAAGTGCATGGCACATTTTTCAGATTTTTGTAAAAAAAACAAACAAAAAAAAAACCACATGCATCATTTTCCATAGACTTCACACGTATGCAGTAAAGAAAGCACAAACAAATGTTACAAACCATCCCTTTTTTTGTAGCAGTTGGCAGGACTATTGTGGATTTTTTGGACATGACATTCATATATTGTTTACCTACCGTAGGCGTTTGTTTTAGGCCCTAACCTTCTTTGGTCATCTGCTTGGTCTCTTTCCACAGGATTTGTTGGATTCCTTAGGTATTTGGGTTGTGGTTTTCTTTTGTGTCTCTGTTTTTATCATCTCCATTTTTGTTTGTTAAGTTCTCAAAGGTCTTGCCATATAGGTTCATTCTTTTAGGTTTAGTCTTAGTTATTTCTTGTGTTCTGTTCCTTGTGTATTCTATTTTATTCCCTTTGGTTAGTATTTGTCATGATTTGAGGGTGTTTTTGTTTTTGTTTGGGTTTTATTTATTCTTATTTCCAGTTTATGTTTTGAATCCTGCTTCTGTTTATTATTTTGCTGGTTGTGCTTTAGTTTCTTAGTATCATTTTCTGTTTTTAGTGTTTTCTAGTTTACGTCTTGTAAGTTATGTTTCTCTGTGTTAGTTTGTGTCCTTGGATTTCTGTTTTGGTCTTGCCACGTATTGTGTTCACTCTGCCAGTCTATAATCAGCTTCATCCAGTCCACCTGCATCATGCCAATCAGTTTCTGCTTTCACCTGTGTCTTGCCCTTTATATACACCATCATTCTGTTTACTCATCGCGGAAACATCACTTCACTTTGTCGTCTCGGCCCGTTACGCCTGTTTGTTTAATTCCTGCCTCCACCCAAGAGTGATTTTGTTTTGCTTTGAATAAAGTCGTTTTTACTGACAGTCAATCTGCCTGTCCGTCTGCATTCTGGGGTCCGCTCCGATCAGTCATCTTGACAGTATTAGTCTCTTCCCCTTGTTTTAATAGTTTGTTTGTGTCTTAGTTCAGCCCCCTTTGTGTTAATAAGTCTCCCTTCCTCAGTTAACCTGCTTCCATTCTGCCCCAGTTGCTCCCCATTTTCCCCTGATTTACTCACATGCACCCAATGCCAATCTCCATTCTTCCCTTAGCATTTAAGCTCCTTGAATGCCATTGTTCTTTGCTGGATCCTTCCATTACTGTCCATTAGAATCTGTTGCTCCCGTTGTCCTGCCTGTTTTTCTGCTGGCGCTCCATATCCTGTACTCCTTGTGCTGTTTTCTGTAAGTTTTACTAAAATTTTTAAACCGTTGTCATGGCTATCCCACATTCCTGTCTGCTCTTTGGTCCAACTCCAAACAAAACTTGACAATTCAAAGCATATGCTGTGGAATATGCTGTCACAGTCAGGTACAAGAACTGGACAAGAAACAAGTAAAAAACATTACATATATGTTTATATGCGTAACATATACGTTACATAACGTATTGATTGAGGTCATTTAAACAACATCTGGATTTATCATTTTTCTGGTACGCATGGGTTGGTATGATATTCTCATAGTACAAATGTAAAAATACCCCAGCTTAAAAATATTGAAACAAAAATGAAATGAAGAAATTGCTTTGTTAAATGCAATTAGAGCATCAATTAGTCCTACTGGTGCTGAAACAATTTAACATTCACTTGTAACTTGTAACATATAATGTTCATTAAAGATTGATATAAGCACATGAAAGCAACAGCTACCTTTTGTGTTGTTATCAAGTGCTTATTGTGCAGGGTCACATTAGCTAGTTCATTTTTCAGACTGCCTGCTTGAGTAGAACCATATGCTTAACAGACCTGCTCATAGCTTTCCAACTTTAGCTTCAAAGCAGCATTACTTTGACAAGAATAATAAGAGGGATTCCTTTAGTTTGCAAACTGTCAGTGTTTTTCACAGCAGGAGTATTTTCTAAAAGCCAAAATGTATTGTTCTTCTCAGACAGGCAAACATGTTGAAATCTTTTTTTTTTGCCAGCTCTTTGGCAGTACACTGAAATGGGTGGAGAAATGCCAGCAGAGTATAATTCTGCTCCATACAGCTGGAGAAAAGTCTGGTCACACCTCTACATTCTGATTAAAAGGATTTTAAATCATACAGTATGATTCCAGTTAGCCTTGATTCATCCAAAAAATTTGCGACTTGAGAACCTAGCAAATGTAAATAATGCCAAAGCATAATTCAAAATTGGAAATGGTATTCTAAAAGAAAAGCAATATGAGAAAGCATGAATAGAGGGTTGTAAGTAATATTAGATTCATTCATCAATTTCTGTGATTTGTTTGCATATACATGCCCTGCCATGTGTTGTTGATACCACCAATATTTTGTGTACTGAGGGGACGAAAGGGGATTTTCTTTTGGCCTCAGGCACTAGGTTGGAGTGGTCTAGTCCAAGTCTGAATTGAAACACAACTGAGAGGCTGCAACATCACCTCGAACAAAATTTGTATGTTTAAAAACCCTCCATGTGGCTGAATAAAAACTATTTTGCAAAGAGTGAGCACAAACTCCTCCACACTGATGCAAAAACACATGTAGGGCTCTATTTTTATGGATTATGCTCTAGCTTGAAACCAGAGTATAACAGGGAAAGAAGAACAGAAACAGCCAATGGTACATGAAGGTCAAGTCACATTTTGTGCAAACTGAATGTTAAAAAGTGTGCAAGGTGTTTGGAACAGAGCATTTGAAAAAACAGCATGACACTGAAACAGCACCTCAAGTAATATTTGGTTTATCCAACTGACATTGGTGCTTTTATTGTTTCCATTCTGTGTACAAGGTTTGTGCTTCTCTTGTGAATTACTGCTTCTGTTTATATTAAACCTTGTGCATTTATCCTGACCCTGTTAGCTTTCAGGTTTCTAAGATATTTGTTCTTTAAAATTTTATATTGCTTCTCTGGCACTTGGTGGTGAATGCAGTAGTGCGTCATTAATGGAGGTTTATTTTAGTTTTAATGCCATTGTGTTCTGCAGTATATGCTGAAGGTACTGAGCTACATCTAATTCTTAAATCAGTAGTGGTCCAACACAATGGTATTACAACCTTTAACATATGCACAGATAACCTTCAATAAAAAACACTGCCTGTCTCTCAGCTTGTGTTGTGTCCTCATCTTTGGCATGTTGATCTTGTCTGCCAGCCCAGACAGACAAACTTCTTGAAAATTGATCTTGTTTTCCACCCCAGTTCTAGCTTGGGGCATCCGCCACGTTTTATGTGCTTCTGCAGAAATCTGAGGAGTGTAGTGTGTCCAACTGAATAGATTAGCTGCTTATGTATGCAAAACTGGGCTGTGTGAGACTCAACTCAAAGGATAAAATGGATGTGCATTGTTGTAGTTTTTGAAATTTCTTCAATGATTTTAACTCATTAGGGATAAATGTACTGCTGGTGAATATAAACCAAAGCCAGAATGTACACAAAGATGTTAGTTCAGCAAGAGAGAGGCCACAAAAATTGGATTCCTTGTGATATTTGCTGCCTTGATGAGATGTATAGGTGTGTAAGGGAGAATATACTGTTGGATTGATATGGTGCTGTGACATATGTCAACCTCCGTGGATCCTGGGACAGCAGCCAAAGCAAGAAGGCGAGATAAAAAAGGGAGCAAGGTAATCAAATAGAGGAGACAGGAGAGAATCACTTATCACTTAAAGAACAATCAGCAAAGCCTATCTTTTATTTACCAGCCTAATCAATGCTGTCGTCACCTTGGTTTATTGCATATGTAATGACAGAATATTGACTCAAATTGTGTTTGCAAAGGCAGCAGATTGTCGGGGTGTGTGTGCCTCAACCCAGACTGCTGCCCTCACATCTAAAGGCATCTAAATGTCTCCTAACTCGGCACATTAAATGCATTTGTTAAGCAAGGCAACTGACCCTGATTTTGGGTGTGTTTACCTTATTATTCTAAGTGTTCCTCATTGCTGTACTAAAGTTTTATTGCTGGAGTGCTCAGAATATTGATAGTCTCTTCGGCTCACTTGTGTCTCATTAAACATTCATGGGGATTTGTGTGGCGATCTGGCTGCATGACAGAAGCAAATGAAGAGGAAAGCCCCCAACATGGTGGAACAAGACTGCCATCTGGTGGTTAGTCTAGGAATACTTGTCTCAAGCAAATTGAAACAGATTTGCCTTTTATTTCAAGCTAATCTGTTTCATATGGATAGCTTAATGATGAAGCAGACCTTTTATGTATTTTAAGACAAAATTTAACTAATGTTCAAAGATAAATTTGCCTGTTTTTCATACACATTGTTTGGTAAAAGTATTTTTAACCCC
Source organism: Crenichthys baileyi (assembly GCA_036173005.1). Lineage (NCBI taxonomy): Eukaryota > Metazoa > Chordata > Actinopteri > Cyprinodontiformes > Goodeidae > Crenichthys > Crenichthys baileyi. Next base: position 169,511 of record JAHHUM010000664.1, read on the forward strand.
CAATAAACTTTTCCACAAATTGTCAAGTTTACAACAACTGAAATCTATTTTATTGGGATTTTTATGTCACAGGCAAACAATAATTGGTACATATTTGAGATGTAGGAAGGAAAAGAATTAATCTTTTGGACTATGTCTCTGCCCAACTTTCCACATCAAAAAACATTTTTGAACATTGAACATTGAATATGCTTTGATCATACCATTCCAGTGAAGCTCTGACTGTGTGTTTTGGGTCGTTGTCCTGCTGGAAGGTGAACCTGTGTCCCAGTCTCAAATGTTTTGTAAACTTGTTAACTTTTAGGACTGTCCTGTATATAGCTCCATCCACGTTTCCCCAAATAGTGACCAGTTTCCCTGTTCCTGTTGAAGAAGAGCTGGACCGAGTGAGATGTTCAAAACTGAAACATTGTCTTAGAACATAATCCTGGTTTAAATCTCTGCAGAACTTTATCCCTGACCAGTCTGCTGTGTTCTTCGGTCTTCGTGATGCTGTTTGTTCACTAATGTTTACAAACAAACCCGTGTGTAGAAAATGCACATCACACTTTTTAATTATCAAAATGCTGAAGACCATTTATAGTTCTACCTTCTACTTAACAATTATGCGCTGCTTTTGTGTTGGTCTGCCACAATAAATCACAAGAAAGTATTTTGATGTTTGTGGAACAACATAACAAAATGTGTAAAAGCTCAACAGATGTCAAAACTTGTGCAAGGCACTAAACGTCCCCTAAATTAATGTCTCATGTCTCAGCTTGCAGGACGGTGGTTCAGGCAGACATCGTGTTCTTGGTGGATGAGTCATGGAGTGTGGGTCAGACCAGCTTTTTCAGAGTCAAAGACTTCATTTCAGCCATCATGTCCTCCTTTCAGGACAACACAGTGGGAGCTGAGGGAGTTCGCTTTGGAGTCACTCTCTTTGGGGATGTTCCAAGGTAGTCAATCATGAACCTCTGACAACTTTTCAAAGACTTCTTTTTTTTGGTTGAGAAGTCATCTGAACAACTTCTGCACACACAGAAAACCATTCTTGTCTCCAATTCCATCATTTTGACATGACCCAGTTATGCTTCATCCTTTTGCTTTACAGGATGTTGGTTGCTTTGACAGACTACAGCTCACTTGAGGATGTGCTCAGAACTGTTGGAGACCTCCCCTATGGTGGAGGATCCAGGAGGATAGGCAGCGCCCTCCGGTTTCTTGTAGATTCTGTCTTCAGCCCTGCCATCAGCCGAGATTTTACACCAAAGGTACTGTAGTTCGTTATGATGAGATCAGTCATGGGTAACTGCACTTGCCTGGTCTTATTTATATTATTGTTTTATACATCTAGTGTCCACATGTTCGACCATGAGTTAAAAAATAACCCATTTGAGATAACTATCCATGCTGCAAATACATGCATACACTGTGCCCTGCATGACAGGAAATGACTTGCCAGGAATCTGTATTTGTACTCCACAGGACATTGTGATAAAAACAAACAAAGTGGTCCACCATTTCACACTGCCGTGAATTTGATTAAAGCGTCCGGCTGTATGCTTGAAATAAAAATCGATCGTGACAGCAGATTTTCATCTGTTCACATTGTCTTCTGTTTTGAGAGAAAAAAAGGGAAAATTATAGATTTTCCAGCACAGATTCTGCATGCTCAATCAGGCTGTCAATATTAGATGACCTGTACAATTGGTTGCGTACGCGAAACAATCTGTAAATATGTTGGTCAGCTGCATGGTCATTGACGGAGATTAAACTAATTGAGTTTCCCTCTAATAGGATACTACATCAGCACAGATTTATTCAAGTTTCATTTAGCAGAACCGCCAGGTAGAGCTTTATTTGATCCAACACTGATTAAGCTAAGTGGCTAAGTTGAACTTGCAGGCAGTATGGACCCAAGATTTCTCAAGTTTTGTCTTGTTAACATAATTTTACGTAATATGCATTCATTTCTAAAGTTCAGACATGCAAGACTCCAAAAAGGTTGTACTTTGTATACCGGCATTGTATTCTGGTGTGTGCATGTGTGTGTGTGGGTGTGTGTGTTTGTGTGTGTGTGAGATAAGAACTGAAGATGAGGCCAAAAAATGTATTTCTCCAGTTTGATCGCTTGCTAAAGAGTAGCTACATTCTAACACTGACACACCTGACTCACCCTCCTCACTGACTGAGGGATAGAGTGAGATTATTATGGGTCTTAATTGCAAGTCGCCATCAATAAATTCCTTTTCATCAATATGTCTGATTTATTTAAATCGATAAGGCAACGTCCATCCAAGATTTTAAGAGGATAATTGATTTTTAATGGAGGCTTCCTTTTTCAAAAATTGTTTGCAGGGCAGATTAAACTGATTAGTCATGCCAGCAATAGGCAAAACAAAAATAAATTGAGCTTGCAAGTTGAGGGCAGATACACAGCTAATAAATCTGGATCATGCTGAATTTTTTATGCCTATTATTGGCTTTATATTTTACATTAGCTGTCTCTAAATGCTATTCTAAAATGACATTATTAGCATCCAAATTAGCATGGAATGGCTTAAATTCAAGGCATGAATAAATATTTATAAACCTGTCGATATTTTTGTGTATGCAATTTCCTGTTTTTCTCTGACACAGATTGCTGTTTTGCTCACAACCGGGCGCTCTGATGACCAGGTTGATCTTGGAGCCAAAGCGGTTGCAGACAGTGGGATTACACTTTTTGCAGTAGGTGAGTGTGAAAGTAGAGTATTAGGAATTCCTTTAACATCCCCACTGCAGCTACTACCTTCAGATTTTATCTGGGCTTGCTGGCTTATCAAATATGTCTTGTTGTAAGAAATGCCCTGTACATTTGAATTCATTGATTTGGTGTGGGTATTTGTGTGCATGTGTTAAGTTTCTTATTTGGGGATGTATGAGTGTATATTGCGTGTATAAATTTGTACCAAAGAAGCTTAATCTCACTTGTGATGCATTTGTTAAAGTGTACATCCTAATACTCAACTTGGCCTTAAGGTTTCTTGCTATTATCCGTACCCTGCACACAGTAATTATTGCACAAACGAATTTCTCTCAGGTGGCAATGGTGCAGTAATTACTGCTCATAGTGGATGGTGTGTCAATAGCAGCTATTTCTCATTAGGAAATTTGGTGAGCCCCATCTGCACCTCTAATACAAGGGTTCTCTCCTCCTGCTCATCAGCACTGTAGAAAAGCTCTGCTGCCATGTTGTCCACAAGTTAAAAATAAATAGTGTACCACACTACAAAGACCAACATTATTTTTGTCAATCTGCAATTTTTTTGTCAATGAATTACTTTTTATTTTTTGCTTTTAAGGATGTACTTGTACAAACTGAAACCTTTCACTTATTTTGATCTTAAATGGGTGCTATAGAGTGTATAAGATCTGTGTGTGTTTAGAGTACAGCAAATATGCATTTGTGCACCATTTATTGATTTGACATGGATTACTCAAAATGCAACAGCATTTTATTTGTTTTCTCTTTTCAGAGTCAAATCACTGAAATCAAACCTCTCAAAATGATGCAATTAAAAATATCTGTACATAAATGTTTCAAGCCTCTTCCCATTCTCTACTTTATTATGAAGGTGTAGGAGGAGCTGATGTGTCAGAGCTGAGAAGGATTGTATCTGAGCCCTTCGCGGAGCATCTTTTGCAATGTGCAGATTTCTCTCTCCTGAAAACTCTCCTTCCCAAACTGTCCCGGAGGTTATGTTTCAGTGCTTCTGAACCTCCACGACCTGTGAAAACCACCCAGCCAAGTAAGTTTTGTATGATTTATAGTGAGCTGATGTATCCTTTGGACCTTTTTCCACGTTTTGTCAAATTGCAACCACAAACCTCAACTGATTTAATTTTGTTAACGAAGTGCCACATGATTGAACATATATGGAAAAGGATGGGTCAAATACTTTCTAGAACCACCTTTTACTTATTTAAAGCTGCAAGTTTTTGGGTTACGTCTGTGCCAGCGTTGCACAAATAGAAACTGAAATGTTAAGAGTTTCTCTTTGTAAATAGCTTTAGCTCCATCATATTGGATGTAGAGCATCAGTTATGACGTCTTGCCACAGACAAGCCCAGATTTGAGTGAACTGTTTTAACAGATTAATTTGTGTTCCTCTAAACCATACCTTTGTTGCTTTGGTTGTATAGCTATGGTTGTTATCCTGGTGGAAGGAGAACCTCACCTCTCCTTTGCAGCCTCCAGCAGGTTATCTTCCAGGATGGCCCTGTATTTAGCTCCTTCCCTCTTCCCATGAACATTGACCACCTGCCCTATTCCTGCTGAGGAGAAGCATCCCTACTTAATGATGCTGCCACCACAATGTTTCACCTTGGGGGTATACGTGTTTAGGTGGATGTTAAGTGTTAATTTTCAGCTGGATATGGCATTTTGTATGTTGTGGAGAAAGTTCAGTTTTGGTCTCATCTGACCAGAGAACCTTCTTCCATGTGCTTGGTGAGTCCCTTACATGTCTTGTGGGAAACTACAAACAGGACTTCCTAAGTCTTTCTTTCAACAATGTATTTCTTTTTGCCACTCTTTTATAAAGACCAGATTTATTGAGTGCATGATGAATAGTTGTTTTCCCACCTCAGCTGTGGGTCTCTGCAGCTCCTCCAGAATTACCACTGGCTTCTTTGCTGCTTTTTGGTTAGTTTGCTCCTTGTCCTGCCTGTTACCTTCGACAGATGGCCATGTATTGGTAGGTTTGTGGTTGTGTCACAGGTTGTTGGTTTCTGAATTCAAGAAACTCTAATTACATACTAAATAAGATAATTTTTAATTACAACCATTCATTTGGCAAAATGTAGTGCTTTTGTCTGCCAAGACTACCATATTTAGTGGTCCCTCTCCTCTCTGATTTATCTGTGTGTCTGTATTTCTACTAAACTGTAGGTGACAAGCATGTGGTGGGTCCCAGAGACCTGCAGGTGAGTGAGTTGGCTCACAGCTCCCTCAGGCTTACATGGAGCCAAGCTACAGGGGATGTCACTGGGTATCGCCTTCTGGTCACACCTCTCAGCTCCAAGGGACAACTCCTACTCAATCAGCAGAGGCAGGTGAGACATGGTCAGGATGCATGTTCCATAGATGTAACACTGGAGAATGGATGATGTAGACCCACTTTTAAACCAAAGATCTGACTTCAGCAGAGACATCAACAGCTGAGTGTATGTTTACCTAGGCTTCCATGGAGGCTAAAAGTATGTTATTCTAAAACTACTTACTGGGATTCCTCTAACTTCTCTCCTTCTGTCATTTCACCCTTATCCTGCCTTCCTTTATTTGGCCTTCCATTCTTCCTTGTGAACGTCCTTATTCTCGTTCTTTCTTTCCTTGTCCATTCCTTCTTTTCAAGTCTTTTCTTCATCCTTTCTTCTATTCTTCTTTATTTACTCATGTCTTTATTTCCCTGTTTTTCCTTCTGTCCGTCTGTCCAGTTTCTGAAATTTACAGGACATCAATGCTTGCCCACTGTGGAAACATCTGCCTTTGTATTCATAGTGAATTGTTTGTCTTTTAAAATAGTTGAAAGAGGACTGATACCTCTGGAAAAGTCTGGAACTTTAAATGGAAACATGTGTCATAACTCTGACTGACATAGTCAGTACAGATAACGTTATTGATAAAATACATTCGTATTTGTTAATACACGTCATCAATGTCAGTCATTTTCCATACCGCTTCTAGAATAGTGGGTGCCTATCTCCAGCAGTCTATGGGCGGGAGGCGGTCACGTCACCAATGTGTATTCCAGAAAAAGAATAGTTTGTTAAAATAACAGTATGCGTTCAACAGAACAAGGAAAGAGCTGGCAAACCATAAAATAACCAGTGGTTTAAAAAAGTGTATTCATCATACATTATGTATACAGACGTGTCTCTAATAATTGCACTGCCTCTGGACATTTTGTGCTTCTTTTTCTTTAGATGGCTCTCCACGTCATCTCATGCTCTTTTGCTTTTACAAAACATAATTTGTTTATTCATTTTTTATTGATCATCTCTGTTTATATAACAGCTGGATTTGAAGGCAGATGTGAGCACTGCCGTGGTGACGGAGCTCAGTCCAAAGACGGAGTTTTCCCTCACCCTTTATGCCATCTACCCAAACCTAATTGGCAGCTCTGAAACAATCACAACGAAAACAAGTGGGTGTTGTATTTCAGCATATATATATATTGATACATTTAGAGCTTTTATTGTTTTTATTATTAGTACTTTACTGCTGTTCTCTAAGCACTTCTGCTCTTTAGCTTCTTTGCCCAAGGTGTCAAACTTCCGTGTTATTGAGGAGGGTCTGTTCTCTCTACGCCTTGGTTGGACACCTCCTCTGGGAAAGCTCAATGGATTCAAGATCTTTATACCAAGGTGTAAGTTGACATCTGTCAATTCTATTGACTTTACAATTTGCGTTGCAACAGTCCTTTCTAAACAGTGCCTTGCAAAAGTATGTGCATGTATCTCTTAAACATTTTCTCAGGTTGTCCCTTTACAAACAAAAACCTAAGAGGTTTTTGGGGATGGTATGAGACACAAACAGAAACTTATAATTATGGAGTGGAGGGATTTATATTTACAAACTATTTCTTTTCAGCCACCCTATGTCAGTACATTATAGAACCATCTTTTGCTGCACTTAAACCTGCAAGTAGTCTGGGGTATGTCTCTACCAGCTTTGCACATCATGAATCTGAAACTGAGGTTTTCACCCTTTCTTTTTTGTCAAAATAATTCAATAATTCCAAATCCATCCATCTATTGGTTTGAGAGCATAAATGATCAGTTTACAAGTCTTTTCTCAGATTTTTTGTTGGATTTTGTTCGCGGACTTGGACCGGGCCATTTAAACACATGAACATGCTGTGATTTTAGTTATTCTGTTGTTTCTCTGTCTAGTTTCATTGTTCTGTTGAACCTCTTCCCCAGATTTGAATTTAGCCTCTAACATTTTATTCAGGATCGTGCTATATTTAGCTCAATCATTTCTGATTGGCTTTCCTTTCCCTGCTGCATCCCAGTAAAGCATCCCTGCAGGATGATTCTGTCAGCGCAACATTTCACTGTCAGGATTGTGGGTTCGAGGTGATGTGAAGTGTTACTTTCTTGCCTCACATAGTTTTGTATATAGGACTAAAAGTTACATTTTGGTCTCATCTGATCTGAGCACCTTCCTCATGTTGTCATGATTCCAGCCCTTCAGCTCTACCTTGACTCTGCTGATTACTTATTACCTTCACCTGCACTGGGCTGCTCTCTATTTAAACAGCTGCTCGTCACCAGCTCAGTGCGAGATCGTCTGTTGCCCCAGTCACAGCTTTCAAGCCTTGTTTCATGTTTCAAAGGAGTTTTCTGGTTTTCTGATCCTGCCTGTTTTTTGACCACAGATTTTGCCAAGTCCTTCTGCTGTTTGGAAGAGTTCTGACCTCCCGTTGCTGAAACCTGATTTTTGTCCCTGTCGTCAGTTTGTCCCCGGAGCCCCCAAGACCTCCCATTGTCCTTTCCCCCCACCTTCCCCAGCTGGGTTCCTACCCCCTGGGGATACGCTGTTCCTAACCTACCAGTTTGACCACACTCTGTGGAGCCCCTTCTACTCTACTATTTTTTGGTAATAAAACCTTTGGTGAACCACCCTCTTGTTTGGCTGTGTTTTGGGTTCTGGCTGATTTTGCTTTAACGTTACAGTACGATCTCGCCAGTATGAACCCACAGCCAAATCCCGATTGGTGTTCTAAGGTAGAGGGGGCTATTACTGGCCTAGAAAGAAATGTCCAGGACCTTTTACAGGAACTATCTTCTCTTAAGGTCTCCCAAGCCCAAGCTAGGCCCTCAGTTAAGCGGCCACTCCCCTCTGCTGTCACTCCCATGGCTAACTCTAACAACGAACCTAAGATTCCCCCCCCAGAGCGTTTTGATGGGGATCCTGAACAATGCAGACCTTTTTTAACCCAGTGTTCTCTGCTTTTTGAATTCCAGCCCTCTGCCTTCCCTTCTGAACGGGCCAAGGTGGCCTATACAATCTCTCTACTTTCTGGTAAGGCTAAGCTGTGGGGAACTTCTGAGTGGGAGAATGATGCTGACAGCTGTGACTCATTTTTAGAGTTTTCTGATGAGATGAAGAGGGTTTTTGATCCTATTCGACCTGAGAGAGAGGCTGCCAGGAGACTGTTTTCTCTCAAACAGGGCTCTCGACCTGTTACTGACTATATCATCAATTTCCATGCCTTAAAGTCCAGTTGTCTTTGGAATAAAGAAGCCCTGTTTGACGTTTTTTACCAGGGTCTGTCAGATGACATCAAGGATGAGATTGCTACCCGTGACCCCCCCCAAGACCCTCGAGGCCTTAGAAAGGCTGGCCACGCGGCTTGACCAACACCTTTGTGAACCTAAGAGGGAGAGGTCATCATCTAATTTTCAAAGAAGGGTTCCAACCGTCCAGTTCAGTCCAAGCACCATGCCCCCAAATCTTCACGCCCCCCCCCCGGTTAACACAGAGGAGCCCATGCAGTTGAGTAGGACCAAGCTCTCCGCTGAAGAGAGGGAGAGGAGGTTCAGAAACCACCTGTGTTTCTACTGCGGAGAGAAGAACCATCGAGCTCTTAACTGTCTGTCAAAAGGGCAGGCTCAGTAAAGCTCGGGGGGTCTTTGCTGAGCCCTATCCTCCGATCTCAGAACCCTCCCCACAATCGGTGCACCATCCGATTTCCTGACTCTCCTGAAGGTAGGGATGTACCTGTTTTCATTGACCCCGGGGCAGATGCTAACTTTATTGATGTCAGCCTAGCTCATAAGCTCGCACTAGAGTTGGAACTTCTGGAGAGACCACGGGAGATTTTTGCTATTGATGGGCATCTCATTGATCAAGTTACTCACTGCACTAAGCCTGTTTCTGTACTGATTTCAGGAAACCACCACATTGGGATCATGTATCTGCTGACCAGGTCTCCTGAGATTCCAGTGATTCTGGGACGCCCTTGGCTCATCAAACACAGTCCAGTTATTAACTGGCTCACTGGTGAGGTTCAGTCTTGGGGGCCATCTTGCTCCATATCTTGTTTGAGGGAAGCCCCTATCATGACATCTCCCTGTGAGACCAACCATGATTACCCAGACTTGTCTAAGGTCCCTAAGATTTATCATGATTTGCGTGAGGCATTTAACAAGTCTAAGGCCACTTCTCTGCCTCCCCATAGAGAGTACGACTGTGCCATTGACCTTCGCCCTGGCACCACCCCACCTCGGGGCAGATTGTATTCCATTTCTGGTCCTGAAAGAGGGGCTATGGAGGAATACATTTCTGACGCCCTCAAGGCAGGACTTATCAGAAAGTCTTCTTCCCCTGCAGGTGCAGGATTCTTCTTTGTCGGCAAGAAGGATGAGTCCCTTAGACCATGCATCGATTATCGAGGCCTTAACGAAATTACAGTTAAGAACAGGTACCCTCTGCCTCTAATGACTTCCGCTTTTGAGCTCCTTCAAGGTAGTACTGTGTTTACTAAACTGGATCTGCGTAATGCCTACCATTTGGTCCGCATAAGAGAAGGAGACGAATGGAAGACAGCTTTTAACACCCAGTCAGGGCATTATGAATACCTGGTCATGCCCTTTGGGCTCACCAATGCCCCAGCCGTTTTCCAGTCATTGGTTAATGATGTTTTAAGGGACATGCTAAACAGATCTGTTTTTGTTTACCTTGATGACATCTTGATTTTTTCAAAGGATCTACCTACCCATGTCAAGCATGTTCGTGAGGTTCTTCTCAGGCTTCTCCAAAATAAACTATTTGTTAAGGCTGAGAAGTGTGCATTCCATCAATCATCTGTATCCTTTCTGGGTTTTGTCATTGCTCCTGGCAGGATTAACATGGATCCCTCTAAGGTGGCAGCTGTCTTGGAGTGGCCTGACCCATCCAGTTTGAAGGAGCTTCAACGGTTTCTCGGGTTTGCCAATTTTTATCGCCGTTTTATCAAGGATTATAGTTCTGTGGCTGCCCCTCTTCATCAACTCACTTCGACAAGGACTCAGTTCAAGTGGTCCTCAGAGGCCAGACAAGCCTTTGGTAAGCTAAAACGTCTCTTCACCTCTGCTCCCATTCTGCGTTTTCCAGATCCGTCTAACCCTTTTGTGGTGGAGGTTGATGCCTCGGACACGGGGGTCGGCGCTGTCCTGTCTCAACGGTTTGCAGATGATGCCAGGTTACATCCTTGTGCCTTTTTTTCTCGCCGGCTCTCTGCCTCCGAAAGAAACTATGACGTTGGAGACAGAGAACTGTTGGCTATCAAACTAGCATTGGAGGAATGGAGGCACTGGCTGGAGGGGTCCTCACATCCTTTTACTGTGTGGACAGACCATAAGAACCTGGAATACCTCAAATCTGCCAAGAGACTGAACCCACGCCAAGCTAGATGGGGACTATTCTTTAACAGATTTGACTTCACACTAGCCTATCGACCTGGCAGCAAGAACATCAAACCAGATGCCCTTTCTAGACTTCACCAGTCTTCTGTCTCTCCTTCTGATTCTGTTGACCATGACTACATCCTTCCCTCCAAGACCAGGCTAGCTCTTACCAGTATTGAGAGCTTGCTCAAGAGGAGTCATCAGAAACGACCACCTCCAGTTCAGTGTCCTAAAGGTCTTCTGTTTGTTCCTGAAGAAATGGTGTCTAAAGTCCTTCAGTTCTGTCATGGCTCTAAACTTTTCTGTCACCTAGGAATAACAAAGACTCTAGCAGTGGTCCAGTCAGGATTCTGGTGGCCCACACTCAGAAAGGACACGCAAGAGTTTGTGTCAGCGCGTGCCACCTGTTCCAGAGTAAAGCCCTCCAGACGCCCTCCAGCCGGTCTACTGAAGCCTCTACCGATTCCACATCGACCATGGTCCCACATCTCTATGGATTTTGTCACCGGCCTACCTCCTTCTCAAGGTAACACTGTACTCCTCACTGTGGTTGACAGATTCTCCAAGATGACCCACCTCATCCCCCTCCGCAAATTGCCCTCGGCACCTGTTCTCGCTGATGTAATAGCCCGAGAAGTGTTCAGACTTCATGGCATCCCCCGCAACATCGTTTCTGATAGAGGACCACAATTCATTTCCCGTTTCTGGGATGTGTTTTGCACCCTTCTCGGCATTGACATCAGTCTTTCTTCAGGTTTTCACCCTCAGACGGATGGCCAGACAGTGAGGATTAATCAGGAGGTTGAGTCCAAATTGCGCATCCTTTGCATGGATGCTCCCAGTCGCTGGTCCCAGAACTTACCATGAGTAGAGTACGCCATCAATGGATTACCGTCAAGTGCCACAGGTCTGTCACCATTTCATGTTGTTTATGGCTACCAACCCCCTATTCTCTCTGTTCAGGAGGGGGCTACCCAGGTTCCTGCTGCCCACTTAACAGCACGTCATTGTTTCAGAGTCTGGAGAAAGGCCAGAGCGACTCTCTGCAAGACCTCTGCTGTCTATGCCCGTAATGCCAATCGTCACAGATCCCAAGCCCCTAGATACCTGGTGGGTCAGAAGGTGTGGTTATCCACTAAGGATTTGCCCATCAAGGTAGAGAATCGCGAGTTGGCACCCCGTTTTGTGGGCCCGTTTCCTGTTGCCAAGGTTATTAACCCAGTAGCTGTGCGTCTCAATCTGCCTTCTTCATTACGTGTGCACCCCACCTTCCATGTCTCCAAGATCAAACCTGTGAGATCATCCAGGTTTTGCCCTCCATCCAGACCCCCTCCACCCCCCCGACTCGTTGATGGAGCCCCTGCCTTCACTGTGAGACGCTTGCTGCGTTCCCGACGTTGGGGCCGTGGTATCCATATGGTCCTGAGGAGAGGGCCTGGATACCTTCTCGCCTGATCCTGGATAAGGGCCTCGTCCGTGACTTTCATCGCCGGCATCCGGACCAGCCCAGAGGGGCGTCAAGGGCCGCCCCTTGAGGAGGAGGTGATGTCATGATTCCAGCCCTTCAGCTCTACCTTGACTGTGCTGATTACTTATTACCTTCACCTGCACTGGGCTGCTCTCTATTTAAACAGCTGCTCGTCACCAGCTCAGTGCGAGATCGTCTGTTGCCCCAGTCACAGCTTTCAAGCCTTGTTTCATGTTTCAAAGGAGTTTTCTGGTTTTCTGATCCTGCCTGTTTTTTGACCACAGATTTTGCCAAGTCCTTCTGCTGTTTGGAAGAGTTCTGACCTCCCGTTGCTGAAACCTGCCTGTCTCTGACTCTGTCTCTGATTACTGGACTTTCATTGCCTGAGGCCCTCCCGTGCATTACCCTGGATCGTTTCACGACTCAGCATCTGGTTGCTGGATTTTTGTCCCCGAAGCCCCCAAGACCTCCCGTTGTCCATTCCCCCCACCTTCCCCAGCTGGGTTCCTACCCCCTGGGGATACGCTTTTCCTAACCTACCAGTTTGACCACACTCTGTGGAGCCCCTTCTACCCTATTATTTTTTGGTAATAAAACCTTTGGTGAACCACCCTCTTGTTTGGCTGTGTTTTGGGTTCTGGCTGATTTTGCTTTAACGTTACACATGTTTGCTCTGTTCCTTGCATGACCTGTATCAAACAGGACATCTTACGGTTTCCTTTTAACAATGGCCTTCCTTTTGCCCATCTATCATAAAAGTCAGAGAGAGTGGAGCGCAGGACTAAAAGTTGTCCTGTCAACCAATTCTCCATTTTACCTTTGGCTCTGTGGAGCTCCTCCAGAATTACAATGGGCCTGTTGGCTGCTTTTTTGAGCAATGTTCTTTTTGCCGGCCTGTCAGTTTAGATGGACATCCATTTCTTGGCAGGTTCACAGCTGTGCCAATATCTATCTATTTTTGGTTAAGGGATTAAACAATGCTTCATGATATAATCAAAGCTTGATATATTGTTTTATAACCTAACACTGCTTTAAACATGTTTATTTTTCTCTCAGTCTGCCATGTTCTTTCGTTTTTATGATGCTATTTGTTCTCTAATGTTCTCTATCAAACCTCTGAGGCTTTCCCTGAACAGCTGTATTTATATTGAGAATAAATTACTCACAGATGGAGTATATTGGCTAGTTAGGTGACTTCTGAAGGCTTGGTTAAACTGGATTTCATTTATGGGCATACAGGTAATATAAATGCAAATGGAAAACACAATCACATACAATTAGGCTTCTGGATGTAACTTAACAAAAGATGAAAAGGTTTAAAGGGTTTAAATGCTGTTTGAAAGACACTGTATGAAAGGTACATTTGAGATGATGATGATCTTTTGCATTTTTTTATGCTCTAAAGCCAACAGGCCAGGATTAACATATGAGCAGCTGCTTGCTGGAGACATCTCTTCTCATGTGATTGACAGCCTGGAGGAAGATAAAAAGTATACCATCAGTATCTACGCTGTTTACCCTGAGGGACCAAGTGAACCAGTGTCATTAGTTGGAAAAACATGTAGGTTTGTCATATTAAAATAAAATCAGTTTTATTAAACAGAAAAAAAGGCTTCTGTATTATATATTTGGCAGGGGTATACTGTATTACTGCATTTACCCTTCATTGTGCACACTTCCTTAGCTTTAAAGACAGGAAATCTCTAAAGAGGTTATAGGCCAAAGTCAATTCATAGATTTATTACAAGAAAGTAAACACCACTATGTAATACCTCAACATTTCCACAGCAGGGGGATGTTGTTTTAAAAACAACCTGCCAGTAGGAATATAGCCCATCATCAATATGAGATGTCAGCGTCTGTATGCTAAAGTGAGACTTTTACACGTTTGACTGTGGAAGTGGATTAGAAGGTTTTGAATATATGTTTTATATGAATTTTACTTGATTAGCGAATTTGTTAAATGATTATCTGATCTAAAGTTTTGTGTTGTGAACTTTTGAAAATTTGTTTGCTTGTATGTCCTTGCAATGTCTAACAGTAAAACTAGTACCAGTTAAACAGTTTCTGGTCCAGAATGCCACTACAGACACCGTCCAAACAAGGTGGGCATCAGTCAAGGGGGCAACAGGATACCGTCTGACATGGGCATCCCCAGGTACTCTACCCATCTATGACTCTGTATCTTTAGGGAGCATTGATGTACACTGTGTGCTGTACCTCTGACAAAAAGGTGCTCTGTATTCAGGTATGATTTTCTTCTCGCATTGTCTTGCAGATGGCCACGTAGAGAACATAAATCTTGGAGATACCTTCAATTTCTACATGATCCAGGGCCTGCACTCAGGCCCTGAGTACACAATCACAATCAACCCCATCTTTGGAGACATCGAGGGGCCCGTCACCACCAACAAAGTCAAAACATGTAAAACAGTTATATAAGAAATCAGATGTTAGAAGAGGTCTGCATGAGTCTGCCTGCAAATGCTTTCAGTCCCTCACTGGTTTGGTTTTGGAAACACAAGTGGGTTGTTGTGAGTTTTTCAACAATCAGAGCTTCTGAAATTCCTGGTTTGCTTTCAATTTATCAGTGTTTGAATAGATGGCTAGCAACTGAGTGAGAAGAAGGCCAGCTACTGTCAGTATCTACATGTTTAAGTACATTTAGGGTCTAAAATGGGGATGACCTTTTTGTCTCACTGTTGGACATTAAATAAGACTATTGTTTTCCAGTTATATGTTATTTAGCATTACAAATATTTTTTATTAACTAAATGGCAGAATAATGAAACAAGTATTTTTAGACAATTTCGATTATCTTCTTTAAACTAAGTTTGCAAAAATTAAGTTTGCAAATACTAAGATGGCTATGCATTTAGAAAATCTCAAACTACAGATGGGGATTCCATGGTTAATTTTTAACATATGGGTTAAATGGAGACACTTGATGTATTTTACTGTAACCCCTCAAACACATTTTTCTTGAATAACATGAAGGATAATTTAAAAACTAAAAGGCCAAGATATCAGGAAGAGAATTTTTTGACCTCCACAGGTCTGGATCATCCTTCAGTGGGATTTCCAGATCCCTGAAGGTGCGATGTTTCTGTTGAAACCTCTATATGCGTGCGAATGTCCAGCCATCATACGGTTCAGGAAAAGCTGGGTTCTGTGCCCTAGAGGTGAACATGTGTTTGTGTGATATATCTGTATTAACCCCAGAACAAAACACAAAAGACCATGTGAATGAGCTGACTCAAGCTGCTAGTAATGTTCTAATCCACAGTGAAAGTCCTGTACCTATATGGAGTAAAGAGCCACCCTGCCACAAAGAAGTGTTTCACTATAGAGATGAACATAACATTTGCAAGCCTGACTCTGTTACGCCAGTTGCGACAGAAAGAACTGACCAAAATCTCAATAAGGTATTGTGAGAATCTTGTTGAAAGGATATCGAAAACATTTGACCAAAGTCATATAGTTTTAAAGGTGATTCAACCAAAAACTAAGGTATTGTAAATAAATGTAAACCTTTGAATATACAGTTTCTTAAAAAATATATCAGTATTTTGGGTTTTGAAAAATTTTAATAATTTTGGAAAAGCGAATTGACCTAAAACAGGAAAATGTTAGTCTGATTTAATGTAAGATAGTAAGGAAAAATTGTTGTCTTTTTGTACATTGTATGTAAATATCTGGTTTAGCTGCACTGTATGTGGCTGACAAGTTAAATCTATAATTAATTATTCCTGTCATTTTGGTGTTTCCTTCTTTTAGTGGAAAGCAGTGCTGTTCAGACTCTTAAGGTATCTGCAGTAAGCACAAGTTCAGCTGTTGTGTCTTGGAACAGTGTCCCAGGGGCCACAGGATACAGGCTGGCATGGGGACCCACCCCAGGTACAATATAGTTTTTGTGCTTTAATGTTTATCATGTGTTCCCAAGCTTTATAATACAAAGCCCTGAATATTCTTAGTAAGACTAATGGTTCATTATTCTTTTGCATCTTTTTGGGCTCGGGGGGGCATGGCATGGTCCTCTTGCTGCTGCCCCAGCACCTGTGCTGGTTTGGCAGAACCTTGTGGCGTGAGCATGGCCTAGGGGTCTCTGATGGCATCATGGGAGGGGCGGTGGGGGGCTTCCCCCCTTAGTGTGGTGTTGTTTGTGTGGGTGCTTGGGCCACATCCTGGAGTGGTGGGCTCCCGTCTGGTAACCTATGGCTCCCAGGAATGTGTCAAGCTGGTGGTGGGCTGCGCTGGGCTCTGGCGAGCATCCCTCCTTCTTGACCTCCCATGGGCTACCTCACTAGGTGCGATGAGAATGTGACTTTGGTCCTTCTGGGTTTCGGCTGGTGCATTTGGCTGGTCCATGCCTGGTGTGTTGGGGGCCCTGGGGGGGCCGGGTCAGGAGGGCTCGGTGCCCTATGTCTCACCCTGTGCCTTTTTGGACGGGGCCACCCCTCTAACATCTGTTCACCTCCAGGTGACAAACTCGCTCACATACACTTGCTCAACACAAACAGACATTTTTATATGTTATAGGTTACTTTTACAGCAATATGGCCTGCTTACTTTGCTGCTGGATCCAGTCTTGATTTGATAAAGTCAATCATGCACTTAGATTCTGTCTTGAGATGTCCTTTTTGTAGAGCAAATCTGCCCTGGCACATGTAGGCAACAAGCTTTCCTATATGGTATGCCTGAAATGCCGCAACAGGACACATGAAAAAAAAAAAAACAACAAAATAAACAAAATTTTTTTTATAAAAAAGCCAATATTTGTTATTTTCTCTTTATTTGAAAAGCACTAAGTAATTACAGATACAACATTTTTCATCTTTGCAGCATCTGCTTTTCGAGTTTTACATCAAACACATTGGAACAAGGCGGGGATAGCTCGCCATGCGTGGGCTTTGTGATATACATCAAAAAATGTTAAAAAAGAGAGGCATGGAAATTAAGATGAATAGAATAAAGAAAATTTACACAAACCTTATTCAACTCTCAGCTGAGACAGAATTATTTAAAGTCAGATCTAATAGTTTTACATATTCAGCCCATTTAGTCCAAGTAAGATAAAATATATCGACTTGCACCTTGATTGGAATTACAAATATGTTATATTTTGTTTATCTAGTCGTCAATGCTGGGTGGCTCAGTCTTTAACCACTCGTTGGTTATTGTTTGTTTTTACTGGCAACCAAAAAAATAAATAAATTAGTTTTTTATCATTTGAATTCCACTGATTCCAGAGCTAAATCTTCTAATCTCAAATCTGCTGTTAATATGTTTATGAATCTCGATTCAGCAATCTTGAATAATTTGGGAACTCCAAAAGTTTTTCAAAATAGTGCATCTGCAAAGCCCCGATATTGATTTTGAAAAAAATCCTACTACATTTTTTCACATGAATTCTCCCAACACAGTTGACCCAATTGACATCCACTGTATTTGACATACTTTTTCCCAGGTTTCCAAAGTTATCTCTACATTCACTTCTTTTTCCACTTCTTAATGTCTTCTGTATTTTCTTGTTTAGCTTGTTGAATGCAATGGTAAAGCCTTGTTATTATTTTAGTACATGGTTTACCCTCAAACATTGACAGAAACACTTTCAAGAACTCAAAACCACTGCTCCCATAAACCCTTTTTTAAATTCTGATTGTAGTAATATCTAATTTGCAAGTATCTGTAGAAGCCTCTTTTTCCAAACCATATTTCTTTCTCAAAACTTCAAAGCTCTAGAATACTTTCTTGTGGATATATGAAGAATAAGTGATCAACCCTTTTGAGACCAATTTCTTAAATCCTGCGTCTTTTATATTGGGTGCAAAGTCTGAGTCATAGGCACAGCAAAAAAGCTAATATTTATGTCTACATGCACACTTGGGTCAATACAGCCTGCCAGCAGCTAGTGAGGGAATCTACATATTGGGGGGAAAAAGGGTAATGATGGCAGAGGATTCTTTTATGATGCCAAATGGAAGGGAAGAAGGTCCCTTGGGGATGTTGTACTTGAAGGAAAAAACTAAAATATTTCTTTCATTTTTAGAATTTGCTGGTCAGGATCGTCCAAGGCAGTTGGCTTTGAACAGCAGCATAACAGAGTACAAGCTGAAGAACGTGGCCCATGATACAGAATACGTCCTGACACTATACGTGCTGTTTGGGTCTGTTGTTGGGCCTGGAATCTCTGCAACCTTTAGAACGTGTGAGTACTTCATCTGTATTTATTTTGCTCTCCAGCTGCAACACTGACTTCTATACCCCTCTCAGCACCAGATTAAAATTGCCTTATGGCCCTTAGGATATCCAAGGCTGTTTCCATGTTGCTGGATCGCAACAAATTTTAAAAACCTCAATGCTAATCCGAAAGCAAGCACACTACTCCGGACTTGGCAGACTACCCCTCCTATCAAAAACCACAGCCTGGGTACCACGAGAGAGTTTTCTCACAGTCTGCAAATTGTTCACAGGGGTTGGACAATGAAACTATAACACCTGTCATTTTAGTGTGGGAGGTTTCATGGCTAAATTGGACCAGCCTGGTAGCCAGTCTTCATTTATTGCACATTGCACCAGTAAGAGCAGAGTGTGAAGGTTCAGTTAGCAGGGTAAGAGCACAGTTGTGCTCAAAATATTGAAATGCACACAACATTATGGGTGACATACCAGAGTTCAAAAGAGGACAAATTGTTGGTGCACGTCTTGCTGGCGCATCTGTGACCAAGAAAGCAAGTCTTTGTGATGTATCAAGAGCCACGGTATCCAGGGTAATGTCAGCATACCACCAAGAAGGACGAACCACATCCAACAGGATTAACTGTGGACGCAAGAGGAAGCTGTCTGAAAGGGATGTTCGGGTGCTAACCCGGATTGTATCCAAAAAACATAAAACCACGGCTGCCCAAATCACGACACAATTAAATGTGCACCTCAACTCTCCTGTTTCCACCAGAACTGTCCGTCGGGAGCTCCACAGGGTCAATATACATGGCCGGGCTGCTATAGCCAAACCTTTGGTCACTCATGCCAATGCCAAACGTCGGTTTCAATGGTGCAAGGAGCGCAAATCTTGGGCTGTGGACAATGTGAAACATGTATTGTTCTCTGATGAGTCCACCTTTACTGTTTTCCCCACATCCGGGAGAGTTACGGTGTGGAGAAGCCCCAAAGAAGCATACCACCAAGACTGTTGCATGCCCAGAGTGAAGCATGGGTTTAGATCAGTGATAGTTTGGGCTGCCATATCATGGCATTCCCTTGTGCTAGATGGACGCGTCACTGCCAAGGACTACCGAACCATTCTTGAGGACCATGTGCATCCAATGGTTCAAACATTGTATGAAGGCGGTGCCGTGTATCAGGATGACAATGCACCAATACACACAGCAAGACTGGTGAAAGATTGGTTTGATGAACATGAAAGTGAAGTTGAACATCTCCCATGGCCTGCACAGTCACCAGATCTAAATATTATTGAGCCACTTTGGGGTGTTTTGGAGGAGCGAGTCAGGAAACGTTTTCCTCCACCAGTATCACGTAGTGACCTGGCCACTATCCTGCAAGAAGAATGGCTTAAAATCCCTCTGACCACTGTGCAGGAATTGTATATGTCATTCCCAAGAGGAATTGACGCTGTATTGGGCGCAAAAGGAGGCCCTACACCATACTAATAAATTATTGTGGTCTAAAACCAGGTGTTTCAGTTTCATTGTCCAACCCCTGTATATTGGAAGGTTTCTTCACCTTCACTATTGGTTTTACCTTGTAGAGGAAGAAACGCTGTCTTTTGTTTGTGGCTTATGAGAACCAGGTGAGGATGCAGACTTTTTTTTTTCTTTTGTAAAGATGCAACAAATTTCAGCATACAATTTCGCTAAAAAATTTAACTGACTACAGGGAACAGTATGCATATCTGGGTTTGTGTAGCTGGAAACAATCCCACACACGAAAATCACACCTCAGTTTTTACTGATTAATTTGAAAAATACATTATTCATCTGAACTTATTCTTGGAAATCTCAAACTTCTTGGGTCTCCCGTCATACATGTACAAATGGAAGCCTGTGCAAATGTGCCTTAGTGTTTCAGCTGGTAATTCTACTCCATGAGGAGGGCGGCACATACAATTCTCGGCTTAGGCATAGCTTTTTAAACCCCATTTTTATCCCATTAGATCCTTTTTGTTGTAGACCGAGTAGTGACAGGAAATCATGTGAATAGATGCCACAACGCTGAAAGTGTTGTAAGAAATTACTGGGTACACTGCTTGCCTGGTATGGCTGTGATTGATTGTAACTTTTTACATAAGATCTGCACCACAGAGAGCCACTCAAAGACCTTTTAGAACCCATTTAAACTCAGGCAGATTTTGTGTTTCATGGTGTGGTCCTAGTCGAGTTTGAAGTAGAGATTAAGAGTAAATATGGCAACTTTGCCAATAAATTCAACATTACGTAGAGTTGCTTCTTACTTCCCTACAAATATATCTATGCAACATATTTATTTGATACTGCCCACATAATGCATCTGGCACCCCTCAAGCAAATAAAGGCACATTTCCTATGCCTTTTGTTTAGTAATATGATGCATTTCAGCAAACTTCATCTTTCATGAAGCCTTAAAGACACTACAGCTGAAGCAAGACAAACTTAATAAGATAAACTTTATGTGATAATCTTGATGATTTACGTGTCTTTCTGTTTTGTTTCTTTGTTGTTTGTGTTCAGAATGTTTTTGGTTAATGATTTTTCTTTCAATTTTGGTGCTTCATACACAGTTTACTACTTTGTGTAGAGTTTCTATTTTTTTTTCTTACATTCTGTCCCTTGTGTGTTAGGTTAGATTCTTCAGTTTTTGGTCAATTGAGTTTTTTTGTTTTCTGTTGTCTCCCTCTGTGTGGAATCCATGTGTGTTTGTCTCAGCTCTTGGATGCATTTCCATCACAGTTGCAATTTATTAAGTTAACTAGACTCTCCTGCTTCCCATAGCATTGATAGTCCTCAGCCCGTTTCCTTCACTCCAACCTGGATCCTGTTGTATTTCCATGGTTCCCGGTTCTTTTGTTTGTTTATTGGGTCTCTGCCATTACCTGTACTCCGTGGCTCAGTTGTTGCAGGTTTGAGAGTTTGTTGTCATTGCTTTTGGGTCCAACAACAAATCACGAGTTTAAAAAAAGATTTGTGGCTTTTAAAATTTCTAAAAGCAAAATTTTATCTTAATAAAGGGCCATGAATTGCTAACACATGAGACTGCAAGACTAAAATAAATACCATTAAATTGACAGAATTTTTTTTCTTTTTTCTTTTGTGGTAATAGTTGCTCCTTTGATTTCTCAGCTCCTTTAGGTTATGTGTCCAACTTTAAAGTGACATCCTACACAAGTACCTCTATAGCTGTGGAGTGGAGTCCCATTGTTGGAGCCACAGAGTACAAACTTTCTTGGTACACAGGCGAGTCATTTAACCTCACATTTGTCTTTTCTACAGTACACTGCCTACCTTTTTTAAGGTCTATATTTATTTCCTTCATGTAAAAATGTCTGTTTCTATGCTTACAGATGACAGCAAACCACAGTTCCAGTATCTGGAACGAAGTGTCCTGTCCCACCAGATCAAGGGTCTCAACCCACAGTCCATTTACACAATTACCATCTGTGCAGTGTATGGCAACTCGGAGGGACCAGATATCACCTTGTCTCAACTCACATGTATGAAAGGGGAGCCGATTTTTGGTTTATTCTGTAGTAAACTGTCTTTTGATTTCATTCTGTGCAGCTGTGCATCCACATAGGTTTTGTGGTTTCCATTCTAAAGCATCCCTTTACAGACAAAGTCTTACTATGGAGCTCCCTATTTTGAAGGGGGACCCAACAGTCTCATATCGGTATTTCAATGTTGTGTCATGTCCTCTGGCCTCTCTGTTTTGACCCGACTTACTGTTTGTCATTGCTATTCTGTCTTGGAGTCTGTAGAGTTTCAATTGTTTTACCTTTGGATTGTCAAACTATGATTGGTAGACAACAGATGTGTTTTATTCTTCATCATATGAATAAGCTGCAAAATGCAATGAAATTTTTGATGTACAGTTGCTGTTCTGTGTTACAAGAAATATTACCCTTTTAGATGTTTTTATGTTTTGCCTTCTGTCAAACTTAAATGTTTCAGATATTCAAACAAAACTCAATTCCAGATCATTAAAAACAAAAAGCAGTTTTCAAATGATGATTTCATTTATTAAAGGAAAACGCTTTCCAAACCAACTGGCCCTATGTGAAAAAGTAGTTACCCCTTTTGCTAAATCATGAATTCACTAGAGTTAACCCTATTGTTTTCAAATTCTGTTTCTCAAGCCACAGTCAGACTAACTGCCACCAGACCACTAAAATAAAAAAAATAGAACTGGTCTTAGAATACAACATGAAGTAGGCTAAAAGATCTGAAAAAGCAACAGATCTTGCCCTGACCTTAATCAAGAACAGATATGAAATAATGTAATTGAGATCCATCTGTAAAAATCTACAAGCAATTTTTAAGTCTTTGGGACAACAGCAAACCATAATGAGAAGCGTAATCTACAAATTGAGAAAATATAAAACCTTTTGAACCTTCTCAAGACTGTTTCATATTTCATGGAGTGGCCAGCCTACCAAAATTACTCCAAGAGCGCATCAACGATTAATCCAGGTGGTCACTAAAGAACACAAAAGATCTAAAGCACTGCAGGCTTCATTTGTCTCAGTCGGTGTTCACGAATCCAAAATAAAAACGAGACTGTCATGATGTGTGATAAAAAAGACCCAACTGCTGAGTGTAATTGGTAAAAATAAAGTTTAAAAATAATAAAATACAAAACTTACAAGCATGTTTGAGAAGATCAGAGTGTGGAGAGAGGAAAAATGTGCATAGTAATGGAAGGATCCAGTGGAGAACAATGAAGATCAGGGATCTTGTGTACAGAGGCTTGCTGGTATTGATCATACAACATAATGTTCAGCCATCAGTTTGTGACTATTAGGTCAGGCACACTTGGGTTATGCAGTAGGACAATGATCCAAAGCACACCAGCAAGTTCACCTTAGAATGGCCTTAAACTATTTGTCTTTGGAGTGGTCCAATCGAAGTCTAGACTGAAATCTATTAGAATTACTTTGGCAGGGCTTTACGCAGATCACCTAGCTGAGTTAAAACCATTCTGCAAAGACGGGTAGGCCAGAATTCAGTGATTCTCTCAGTTCTTTAAATGTAATGTGGCAGTTGGGGCTCAATCAATTAATAGGTTTTGGGGAAATTTATTTTTTGCCAGATCGGTTTGCATAGTTTTTTCCCCCTTAATGACATTTTTGACAACTACATTTTATATTTTATATAAAACATGGCCTTATGATCTGAAACAATTAGGTTTGGCAAAAATACAAGAAAATAAGAAATCTGTTAGAGGCCAAGTTCACAGAGATTTGATAAGATGAGTTTAAATTTAGATGTAAATATATGGCTGTTTTCAGCTGCAGTGTCAGAGTCAGAGCCAATCCAGCCAGTGAGGGAGTTAAAAGTTGTGGACATTGGGGTCAATTCCTTCACCTTGTCTTGGAAGAAAACACCAGGAGTTTCAGGATACAAAATTTCCTGGATTCCCTTTCTTGGTAAGAGCCTGCTTAAAAAGCTAATTTGACTGCTAATTAGGAGTCTATATTATGTATAGTCACATAATTGCACAGATTAACATAACACAAATTAAACCTTTTTTTTGTATTCGAGTCTGTTTTCAATTAAAAAATGTTAGTACTTCCATTTGCGTAAAAAAAATCATATAAATATTCACATTTTAGTGTCCTATGCCTCACCATGTTAGAGTTTCAACCGTGTAAGTGTTCACAGCAGTGTTGTTTCACACTTTTATATTCTCTACATGCTGGATTCTAATTATTTTCTGCACTAGGGGGTAATGAGAAGTCCCAAGTGGTACCTGCAACTTCCACTATGTTCACCATGGACAACCTTCAGGAGAGCTCGGCTTATAAGATCCAGGTTTCTCCCGTAGTTGGCAGCAGAGAGGGAAGTCCGGTCCTGGTCACTGCACGAACTTGTAAGTGCTCTATTCCCATTACAGTAAGCAGAGATTTGTAGTTTGTTACCCTGCACACACATCTTTACAATGCAGTGGGCAGATTTTAAATTGGAAGGAAACTATCAGCAGGCAAAGAGTAAATACTTTCAATAGGTAAACCTGTAACACTTTTATTATCTTCATATATTTAACTTGTGCTTCTGTTTTATATTTGTGCTTCAGTGGATCTTCCAAAAGTAGAGGGATTTGCTGCCCTGAACACAACTGAGAGCAGCACAGTTCTGAACTGGACACGTGTAGCAGATGTGTCTGGGTATCTTCTTTCTTGGAGGCATATTTCAGGTCAGTGTGTTCACAACAAACCTTGAAACACTATTCCTGCAAATTTCAGTCAACCCAACATGTTAAGTGACTTTGCTCTAAAAATTAGAATGTGTAATGAATCTTGAGAATTGAAGCAATTGTGTTTTCTAAAGTCATTAAATAGGAGAAATGATTATGCCTCAACAGTTTCTGTAAAATGTACTGCTCGTTGAATTTTAACATAAGACAAACATACATTTAGGGGAAACGTTTTGATAAAGGTTTACACGGATCATGATTTCTTGTGGAAATGGTCTCAGTGAGAATTAGTTAAAATGATTTGATATGCAGAACTCCATATAATAAAACATGATTATCAATTTCTTGAGAAAGAACATCACTAATTTCCTTTTAATGTGTTTTTTAGTGTTGGAGACAAAAACTGAAACCCTCGGTCCTGCCTTCTCCTCCTATAAGATTAGTGACCTGCAGTATGGCAGAACATACATTTTCTCCATCAGACCTTTGTATGGAGAAGTGGAAGGGCCTATAAGCACCGTATATCAGAGAATCTGTAAGACTTTACATAGTATGATCAAGCATCTTTGAAGCTCTATCTCAGATTTCACAAGGCCTTCTATTCACCTGTGCAATATATGTACACTTGAAATATATATACATTGCATAGGGTATAGGATAGCAAATATGGCTTTTATGTCTTAATAAAAAAAATATGTGCCTCAATTTGTCTGTTTAATGTTGAAATTGTAATCCTATTTACCTTTTAAGTTAGGTACATTTAATAAATAAAATTATGGCTCTGTACATTTCAGTAGGGCAGGATGATCCTGTGAAACCAGGCCAGTCTGTTCCAGCCACATTGGCCTCAAACTCCCCTCATGTTACTGCTGGCCCTCACACTGTCTTTAACATCAACGCAACCATTGCTAAACCAGCCACCAAGGACCCTGAGGCCCCCACGGCTGCACCACCGACTAAGTCCATAACACCTAAAAAGCCTCCAGTTCAGCCCACTGCCACTGAAGTCAAGGAGGCCGCAGTCACCTCTCTGAAACTAACCACGGCTACCACAAAGCCAACAGCTCCACCACAGCCAGGTATTTCAGAGATGCTGCTTTGGGCTGGTTTAAAATGTGTAAATATCAAAGATCTATGTGTTAGTCACGTCTTCTCTGTTTCGTCAGTGTGTGGGAAGACCAAAGCAGACATAGTCTTCTTGGTGGATGAGTCTTCAAGCATTGGTGTTAACAACTTTGCCAAGATGAAAGACTTCATATTCCGAGTGGCCACTTACTTCCCTGTTATCGGCTCACAGGGCACACAGGTCTGTTGCTCGGTGAAGATAGACTTGAATCTGTCCTTTGTTCCCTTGGTGAGGTGCTGAAAATGTATCCTCACATGTGAACTTTATTCACTGTTGCAGTATTTTTGTAGGAATTCAAACCTGCTTTTTTGATTATACTGTTAACTGTTGTTCACAAAATAAATTTCCTGTTCGGTGCAGGATAAATTACTGTAACATGGTTTGGTGTTATTTTAAAAACTGGACGTGATCAGACTGAAAAATTGACAAAATAAAGGTACCCAGCTACTTGGTTTGCACTTGGCGATGCTGAAAATGGCAGAAGTAAGACAGGAAAACCAAATATGGAATAACTACTAAACATCTCTCATGATAGTCCATTCAGCACTCTTACATTAGATCAAAAAGCCCATATGCTGATGCTGTGCACTTTCCTCCTTTGTTTTCTTCTAGGTAGCTGTGGTTCACTACAGCGATGAGCCTCGCATTGAGTTCCGTCTAAGTGACTTCAAAGACAGAAACTCTGTGCTCAGGGCTATCAGAGGGCTGCGCTATAGAGGAGGCAACACCAAAACAGGTTAGCTGAGCCCACTCAAAGTTGAACAGTGTTTCTCTCTATCTGCCACCTGTCATCCAATGGCAGGTAACTCTTTTAAAAGTGCTTCATTTGAGCTATTGATGTCACAGCCCTGAGCAAGTGTCATACTGATGTAGAGAAAACCACCTTTACTGTTATGATGTGGAAACACATAAAATTATTTGTTGACACAGTCTGATGAGACAGACTTTGCCAAAGCAACAAACAACGGCTACAAAAGAAATACTTGTTAGAATTTTTTTGAATTAGAGGTTATTTCAGTAACATAGGTATATCACTTGTCTCTCCAGGAAAAGGTATCGGCTATGTTCTGCAGGAACTGTTCAAGGAGTCTTTGGGGATGAGACAAGATGTGGCGCACGTTCTGGTGCTGATCACAGATGGCAGGGCCCAGGATGATGTGATGCCACCTTCCAGGATTGCACGTGCTTTAGGTGAGTTTCAGTATCCAATCTGAACCCCACAAAAATTTAATAATACAGGGTCTTGCAACTGTGTTCTTGCACCTTAGCACTTTTTTTTTTACATTACAGCTTGAATACAGTCAAATTAAATTGAAGGCATCTGTGATTCTGGATTGTATTTAGATCTGGACTTTGATTGGGTCATTCTAACACATTAATATACTTTAATCTAAACCATGGCTGCATGTTTAAGGTCTTTGTCCAGCTAGAACTTGAAACACCTCCCCAGTTGTAAATCTTTGGCAGGTTTTCTACCAGGATAACCCTGGAACCAATCTTCCCATGAACTCTGACAAACCTTTCTCCCCCCGGTGTAAAGAAGTATCCCCTCACCTCAATGTTTCCCAGTGGGGTTGTTGTCTTCAATGTGAAATACAGTGTTAATTTTCTTCCACACAGTGCTTTGCATGTAGGCCAAAAAAGTCAAATTCTGTCTTATCTGTCCAGGACTACTTCTTCCACACAATTGCTGTGTAAAATACATGGCTTCTGGTAAACCGCAAAAAAACATCGTATGGCTCTTGTGGTTTTCTTGTCCCAACTCGTCCATAATGGCCAGATTTGTGGTGAGCACAACTAATAGTTGCCGAGTTGCCAACTCAGATTAATGCTTAACAAGGTGCATGCCATGTCTTAGTAGGTTTGCAGTTTTGGAAAACTCTTTGCATCTCTGGATGATTGAGTTTTGCTCCATGGACTACTTAAAGATTTGGATTTTGTTGTAGAATTCAGCACTACATTAAAGTTAGCCACAACTTTCTCCCTGCTGCTTGTTCGTGTTATGTTTTGTAACAAACCTCCAAAGCCTTCACAGAACAGCTGGATTAATTCTAATAAATTGCAAGCAGGTCACTCTATTTACTGATTAGGTGTGTTCTGATAGCAATGGTTGCACTGGATTTTTTTAGGGCTAGCAGAATAAAGTGGGTTGAATAAATATCCAAGACACACTTTTGAGATTTTTTTTTTTGTAAAAATACTTATGTCTGTTTTCACAATTATGTACTAATCTGTCACAAACTTCCAATGAATACACTGATGATTTTGTCTGTAACGTAACACGTTTAGAAGGTTTCAGCAGTTATAAATACTTTAGCAGTGCACTGAAAAGGTTTCACTTCAAATGACTGAATGAAAAATGCTTTCCTAACTTCACTAACTTCACGTGTGTTGATCCTAATAAGACATAAGATGAAGAGAACATATTAGCATATTGTTCTTAAACTTCAAATTACAGGAAGGGAATATGAAACTGAAACTATCTTAAAATATTGCAATTACATGTCAATTTTTATTTTTAACCCATTGGGAAATCAGGTCATGTTTGACTTGCTGAATTATTGCAGTTTCATTTTATGCTGTCTTAAGCAACTGATGTTTTAATCTATTTCTCTATAGGGGTTAGCATATTAGCAGTTGGAGTTTCTAATGCAGACATCGAGGAGCTTAATAAAATTGCAGCTCCCAGCAGATATAAAAATATCTTCTACTCGCCAACCTTTGATGACTTCCCCTCTGTGGAGAGAGAATTTATCCAAAGCATCTGCAGCGAGGAACTTCTCTCTGAATTCAAACTGCAAGATGAGGTAAGAAAAGGAAAAACGGCTTCAATAGTTTTATTCTTACTTCTCATAGTACACTGTGTAGAATGAGTTTATTCCTGCACACACAAAAGAAAAACAATGCAGACCTAAACCTGCTATTACAACTTAAGAAATGTCTTTTTCTTTCATGGTTTTAAGTGATTTAATTGTATGTACAAATCTTGTAGTGCACACAAGAATTTCTCTGTGTAGTGATGGGAGTCATTCATGCAGAAGAAAAGACATTCAGTCCATCTTCACATTCACAAACAATAGCTCTGCAGGAGCAAACGCGTCACCATTCTTGACTTCATTTTGACGTCAGAGCAGTGGATAGAGGAGTTGAATGCAGAGGGAAATCCAGTGTCGATGGAAAGGCTTCTATAACATTAGGCTCCAATGCACAGTTAGCATTGTGTTCTTTTCTTGTCATTTTCATTCTCAGTTTGCTCAGTTGGACACTCCGACTGAAGACCCAGAGGAGATAAATAAGCCTTTAGGTCCCTGTGACTCACAGTGTGTCAAGGTGTGTCCCCCTGACCAAATTCAAGATTAAACATTCTTACATATAGTTTGGGTTTGAAGCTCATAATCATCTTAATCATATGTTTCAACAGGGCCAGAAAGGGGAAAAGGTGAGTTAACTGACACAAACTGATATTTTGTACTGTTTAAATTTGTGATTTTAATTAATTTTCTTCTTTATTTTAGGGAGATGGTTTTGGTCTTGGAGGTCTGGTATGTTTACCCCTTGTATTTCATAGGTTTTCCTTTTATTTTTATTTTCTCTGCATTTTTCAAATTTTAATTTATTTAATCATGATATATATATATATATATATATATATATATATATATATATATAATATATATAACTTCAAAAATATATTTTTTGTAGAGATTCAGACAAAGCCCTGGACAGTTTGATCCTTTCATATCATCCAAAGGAGAAAGAGGAGAGAAGGTAAGAACCAACACACTTAAACACCACCATGCATTTTAATGTTACCAAGCATTTTAATATATCTGTCACACTAATGAGTAATTGCCAGCAGAACAATGTAAATTCCACATTCCTGATTCCAGTATATATACAATCTTCAAATCTGGAGCACATCAAGTGATGCACATATTTCAAAGTTCCACCACATTCTACTGCAAATATATTGGGTCAATTAAAAAAAAAATCTAATGCTACAACCTTTAAATTAATAAGCCTATCAGCTTTCCTTTCTGTTTGATGATAAGCATGTCAAGTATTCATATGAAAATGATAAAATTATAACAACTGATATTAATCAGTTAATAATGTTGAAAAAGTGTGGCATTTGTTTATAGAAGTAAGTTCTTGATTGATAGGGACCTCCTGGAACAGATGGTATTCCTGGGTTGCCAGGACGACCAGGACGCACTGGGCCGCCAGGTTCTGCTGGTCAGCGGGTAACTAAATTCAAAAAGAATTAAAAGACTTCATAGTTACTATATCTGATTATGAAAATAATTATATGTATTTATTTTTTTTTCAGGGCCTTCCAGGTGTTCCAGGTGAAATGGTGAGATCAAGAAAGGTTTTGAAATAGCTATGAACTTTACGAGCGTGAATTAGTTTGTTGAAAGTGTTTTTCCTCAAGATGTCAAAAATTGCCTTACATCTGCAGCTTCTCCTCTTCTCCTCTTTTCTTTGATGCACCAAGATGATCGACCAAAATGCCGTTACAGATATTTTTTGTTAGACAATATATAATTTATAAAATAATGGCACACAAAGGATAGATCACAAAGATTATCACATTTAGAGTAGGTGTATAATTTATATATATCACATTTTATTTTCTAACGACAATCTCTGGGCCTTTTAGATTATTTTTTTGGAGATGCATAAGAGATTCCTTTCTTTCTCTACACATCTATCCAAAGGGGTTACAAGTTAGTTATACAGCAGAATGACGATGTACAATGTCAGAATGTCGTTAAATTTATGAATGTTGTTTTTTTCAAAATGAGCAGACTTAAATACCTCTGCAAAACGTGTAAGAGCAGTAAGCGCAGACTTTTGTAAAATTGGGGAATACTTGTTTTGGAGTATACATTGCCTAAAATGTTGTCATATTTTGTCTTCAAACTTCAAACTTTTTCAGTATTGTATGTGACAATTCAATGTTTTGCGCTTGCAATGTTTTAGAAATAAAAACCTTAAAAATGTGATGATTTATTTTTGAGTCAATGACTCGTAGAACCACCTTTATTGACAATTGGTGCTGTGAGTCTTTTGGGCAATGTCCTAAACAGCTTTGTACATGGACTGAAACTTTTGCACATTCTTATTAGCTTAAACTCAGATTTGGATAGAGAGCATCTGTAAAAAAAAATATTTAGGTCATGTCACTGGTCAGATGAAGTGGAACTTTTTGGCCTAAATGAAAAAACGCGTGTGTGTCCTGGAAAATCAAAAATTTATATTACCTGCAACACATCAGCTCCACAGTTTAACATGGTGGTGGAAGTGTCTTGTTGTGGGGACATCTATCTTTAGTAGGGATAGGGAAGGTGGTCAGAGTTGATGGTAAAATATAGTGCAGTACAGGGTCATTCTGAGAAATAAACTGTTGGAGATTGCAGAGTATTTTAGGCTGGGATGGACTGCTCTGCAAAGGCAGTCATATTGTGAAGTTTGCAGATGGCACAGCAGTGCATTAGGAACAACAATGAGTCCAACTGCAGGCAGGAGATGGAACATCTGGAGTGTTGGTGCAGGGATGATAATTTCTGCATCAATGTGGGGAAGACATGAGGTGGTAGTGGACTTTAAAAGGGACAGACATCAACTTCCTCCTCTGCCAATTGGAGGCGCAGTGGTGGAGGTGGTTTCCAGCTTCCGGTACCTTAAATTGCATCATGCTGATGACCTCAAGTGGAGAGTGAACAACTCCACTCTGGTAAAAAAGGCACTCCAGCGTCTCTATTTCCTCAGGAGGGTAGGGCGGGCAGGACTGGGGAGCTCAGTCCTCACTTCATTTTACAGATATGTGGCGGAGAGAGTTCTCCTGTTATTCTGTGTGGCAAGGAAGCTGCGCTGCAGCAGAGAGAGGAGGACACTGCACAGGGTGTTGAAGGATGCACATAATACTGTGGAGGGCAGCCCACCCTCCACCTCTGACATATATACCACCAGATGCAGGAAAAGAGCCCCCTGCATAATGAAGGATCCCACGCATCCTGAACACACTTTTCGTCCTGCTCCCCTCAGGCAGGAGGCTGAGGAGCATCAGGAGCAAAACTGCCAGACTGAGATGCAGCTTCTACCCAAAAGCTGTGAGGCTGTTTAACACTGATGGATCTCTGCTCTGCTAGAATTGACATTTAAATTTAGTCATGTTATGTGCTGCAATTATGTTATATGTTGTGTTTTTTTATTATTTTTATCCTCCTTTCATTTAATTTACTGGGATCCAAGTATCCAAATTTCATTCCGCCCCATTCCCTGGATCCTTAAATTCTTGATGTTCACCTTCCAACAGAACAACAGCCCTAAATATACAAATAGAGCTGTCGTATAATGATTTAAATCAAGGTATATTTATGTGTTGGTGTGAACCACTCAAGATCCAACCAAAACCCAAAGTAGTATCTGTGGAAATACTCGAAAATTCAAGTTCAAAGACAGCAGCTATTCTGACAGCAGTTGAGCTATGTTGTAAAGAGCAATGGGCAAATGTTTTTGTCTCTAAATGTGCAACGTTGCCAAAGACAGACTGTACATTGAAAAACTTCTGTCGTAAATGTAATAAAAGATGGTTCTACAAAGTGTCGACTCAGGGGGCTGAAAATAAGTGTACCCCACACTTTTTAGATTTTTATCTACAAATAAATGGTTGGAAAAGCATGCATCATTTTCTATCCAATTCATAATTATGCACTGTTCCTCTGATACATAAAATTGAATAAAAACACATGGATGTTTCTGGTTGTAACATGACAAAACGTATGAAAAATACAAAATAATTAGTGGGTAATCTGAAGCAGATAAAGTTTATAAAAAAAATCATAAATGTTACAAAACCTCAAACATATTTGTTTTTAATCTCAAGTGTATAAATGTTCTTTTTAAAAGTCAAATCTACAATTAAATTGATTATTATATCTCCTCATGCTGTTTCATGTCTGTCCATGGCAGGGTCCTCATGGTCTTCCTGGTCCAAAGGGACAGAGAGGAGAGAGAGTAAGAAAGACCTTGGAAAAATTCTCCAGACTGAGTTTACAACAAA
The DNA here is from genome assembly GCA_036173005.1 of Crenichthys baileyi. Lineage (NCBI taxonomy): Eukaryota > Metazoa > Chordata > Actinopteri > Cyprinodontiformes > Goodeidae > Crenichthys > Crenichthys baileyi. The sequence goes on from JAHHUM010000664.1 coordinate 202,001, forward strand.
TTTTCCTGTTGGATAAATAAAAGCTCCAGCAGCTGGTCAAAAAAATATTAACGTTGTTTAGTGTTGTACATAAATTCATGCTTTACTCTTGTTACATTAAAGGGGGAGCCTGGCTATGTTATAGGTGGCACAGATGCAAATTTTTTACCTGGAAGAAAAGGAGAACCTGGATCTTCAGTAAGTTGCAAAGATTGTTTTTGGAGTTGGGTGATGGCGAGTAGTTGAACCCAAAATTATTGGAATTTTCCAGGGCCCGCAAGGACCACCTGGTGTACCGGGAGCTAATGGATCACCCGGCCTCCCTGGCCAGCCTGGTCCACAAGGATCACCAGGAATATCTGTAAAGGTAAATATTCATTTTTATAATAACTTTCTAGGCATCATGTTACATAATATACAGAACCATTTAGGAAAAACTGAGATATTTGATGCATACACAGTCCAGCTGAGCTGTTTTTATTTTGTGCTTTGTAGGGAGATCCTGGAGCGCTGGGAGCCAAAGTAAGTATAAAGCCTCCATTGTATTTCTTTGTTTTAAATGACTTGCTGGTACTTTCGCTTTAATTTTACTTTAATACTATCCTTACACCTAAGCCTACTTTTGCAACGACATAATTGCTTGTTTTGTTATATAATATGCTGACTTTATTTTTATATATGATCACATTGTCATTCATTTTTTTAAGGGTTTACGGGGGAAGCAAGGCATGAAAGGAGACAAAGGGGAGCCGGGACAAGATGTAAGCTCATAATTGTTTAAGTTACAAAAGTAGAAAAAGACATTCTCCAGGAAAAAAATACATATTATTAAAATCTTGATGAAAAAGAAATGTTGATATGCTCCTTTTTAAGTGTTCTATCACACATGCAAACTGCTGCAGGGTATTGCAGGTCTTCCTGGTCCCATTGGCATAGATGGTGTACCAGGATTACCAGGTCAGAAAGGAGAAAAGGTAAAACTAACAATTACAGCTTTTACTCTTGTGAATGAATAAATCTTGTACTTACAGATTTAATTTGTTATGGATAAATGTTTTGCAGGGAAAAGATGGACTCGGTATACAAGGAGTACAAGGTCCTCATGGAGAGAAGGGAGAGAAGGTACATTAACAACAACAATGGAATTACCTATTGGTTGTCTTGGAAAAAACAACCAATGCTCAGTTGGTATTTTTTGTGTAATTTTAAGTATTTTTCTTAGCCACTCTTCAGAATGGGAAAGACAAGAAGGCATTTTGTTGATGTAAAGTCACAAAATGGCTACAAGAAAATGCCTACTTGCCTAAATTTCTTCATATCTAGAGTCAGGAAAAATAATTAAAAAATGTAAATTAACTGGAGCCTGTTACATACAAAGGCTCAACTAAAGTTTATCTTGTCTCCATGGACAGTGAGGAGGATCATTACAAGTATTAGATGCTATCTACATGCCATTTGGTTGTTTAGGTATATTAGGACAAAATATTATCTGTCCTGCCATCACACACACATAGGTATGGAGTTTGTTAAATACTTTACCTAGAAACATGTGGTTTGGTCAGATAAGACAAAGATCGAGCTTTTAATCACACATTCCAGATGGCTTAGTATGAAACAAATTAAAAAATATATATTTTTGTGCTTATTTTACAGGGAAATATTGGCCTAACAGGAGCAGATGGACCAAAGGTACAAAACACACTAACAATATGACATATTTTAAAGTAATTTTAGGTTCAAAAAATATTTGTGTATCATATGCCTTTTAAGGGTGACCATGGAGACCAGGGCATCCAGGGACTAGTTGGACCCCGGGTGTGTAGTTTATTTCTATGTTCAGTGGATTTCTTACAACAACTTTGCTTGTTTTACCTTGCAGAGCATATGCATTAATTGTGCTTGCTTAGAATGATAATAATCAACCTTTTTAACTGAGGCTACGACTCAGTGATGAAAATATTCACTTCGTGTGACTAATTTTTACTCTCAGGGGAAAAAGGGATTGAAAGGAGAGAAAGGGGACAAGGTGAGTTCATGTCTTTCAGTAATGTATTCCCCCCTCATTAGATAAACTCAGCCTAAATTAAACTCGCTTTAATTTAGGCCAAAATTAAATAATTTTTACCTCAGCGATACGTATGGCCAATCATGCTGGATGTGTATGTACAAGTAAAATTGATAAATCCTTTTCTGTTCTTTTAGGGAGGGCAGGGAGAGAAAGGATCAGATGGACAACAAGGACCACAAGTTAGTGAAGTTTCAGTAAAAACACAGATACCACACACGAACACGCACTGTCTTTATTGGCTCAACGTAAAAAAAAATATGTCCACATCTATTTATTTGCTTTTTTATTAGAAAACAAAAACTAAATCTGATGACAATCTAGTATATCTGGTTAGCAGAGGGACTCTGTTCTCAAATTCTAAAACTAACAAAGATCAGACTTTAACATGCATAGTTTGAGCATTCATGAGTGAAACTTTGAAATCTCAGTGGGTTTCAGTTATTGTTGATTTGAAGCAGCCAGCTTTAGAAAACAATATCTCAAAAACTTTTGGGGACCATCTAACAGCTTTTTGAAATGGCCATATCACTGAATCATTATTAAACTAGCAAAGTTTAGAAAATCCTGCATATTTACACGTTTATTCGACTTTTCAAGGGACTAACTGGGCCAATTGGGTTGAAAGGAGATGAAGGACTAAGAGGAGCCCCTGGAGATCCTGCCAAGGGTGTAAGCAAACATAATCATGTGTTTAAACAGCACAAAAAATAGCAATTGTCACTCAGTTTTCTGTCTCCTTTCTATCAATCTGGCAGATAATTGGCCCACCAGGAAAAAAGGGTGCCAGGGTAAGTCACTTTATTTGGTTATCTATATCAACATTTCTTTCTTGGCTGAAGGGAACACAAAGACTAATTCACAAATAATATATTTGCAAGCAGTATAACTTTAACACAGAATTTTTTTCCCGCTCAAATGTTTTCTGCTGATATCTAAAGCATCACAATATTTGTAAGGAAATCTTCAACACTGAATGAAAGCCCAAAGTTATGACTTTTGGCCACATATTTAATTATATGTGGGCACGCTTGCCTCTACTGCTCCTCCTACTACTACTTCTAATCATCCTCATCCCCTCACCTAATGCTAAATGTGATGTTGGAGGCTTATTTCTGACAGTGCAATAAAATTATAGCCTGAAAACAGTATAATGTTCTTTGGTCTCTCATCTCTCACGGCCTGGTCAATGTGCAATTTGGAGATGTTTGCGTTTTTCCCAAGGGGGGGGGCCTTTGTCCATTGGGAGCCTATTGGATACCAGCCTCTACACCCAAGTGAACTAATCACGGCACTGCATTTATTCTTAAGAAATAAAGAATCTTGTGGATTCTTTATTTCAGCCACTTCTGAAGATCCTTTGGGTTACAGCCAAAACAGCAGCAGAAGGCGATGCGCATAGCACCTGAGGGTGTTATGTGTCTTTCATACTAAACGCTGCATGTCCTGAACTCTCTGTGTGAGTCAGTGGTAAACCGTTTGGGTCTAGGCCGAAAACGCTGTGTTCCATTTGCAACATTGCAATGCTGCCAGCTACAATGATACATTTGTCGCGTAGCAGAACTAAACCTGCAACAGTGAGATGGAAAGGAAGAGGAAAAAACAGAGACCCAATGAGCAGAGTGGAACTGATTAAGAAGCTGTGTCTACATTAAAGGGCTGTGTAGCGCTGCGTCCCCAGCAGTTTGATAGTCATCCGCTGTCTATTGGCTATGCGTCACAGTTTGAACAGAGCACCATGCAGGTTCTACCAAGCTGTGAGCACATCCACACAGAGGGGATGCTGTGCTCCACTTGTACTTTGCTCAGTGCAACACAAAATGTTTCTAACACTGTACAAATGGATGGGTTTCCTGAGTGTAGAGCTGCCAGCTCTGCTTTCATTGTGAAATCCTCTTTACAACAAAGAACTTGAACTTCTACCAGCCTGGTGTTGGCATGGTTGGCAGGAGGCTTACAAATCTTTAAGAACCAACATGGGCAGTTGTGCCAAGATTTGTGCATGCTCACAGCAGTCGGAGAACTCTGAGGGTCTATCATGCATGATGGGGAATGCACTGCATTACTGTTGCAGCCCGTTCTGGCTGAGTTTTAATGTCCTGGTGTGGTCTTAGTCCAGTGTGAAGGGGTCCTTAGTATTTGCATATTCAGGAGTGTTTTTGTATTCTCAGGTAAAATGTGTAAAAATACAACAAATCTAGTTGTGCTGTAAATGTTTTGCAAAACTCAGGAATTTGTGTCTCAAAATAGTCATATTCAATAAATTAGAATATGTGTTCTGATGAGGCTTATTTTTATATACTTTGTATTAAGCCCACATGTCTGTATTAAAATGTTTTTGGTGGTCTGAAATATTCTAATCTTAACTTTCTTGTTTTCGATGGCTATAAACAAAAAGTGCAACAACAGAAGTAAAGGCTTGAAGACATCAGTCTGTGTGTAATTAATCTATATAATGTGTTTCACTTAGTGAATTGAGTTACAAAAATAAATTAACCTTTCAATAATAATCTAATTTATTGAAAAGATGGGAAAATGAGGGGACAAATTGTTGGTCTGGTTTTGTAGCTGAATACAGTTAAAACATTTATGTCATCAAAACTACCCCCTGATTGGAAGATTAGTGTTTTAAATTCTGCAACAACCTTACATGTGTTTTTAAGTTGGTCGTATTTATTTGTCTCAACTGGTTGAACATACATCTCTCAGCTTTGGAGAAGTGATGCTTTTCATGTTTTGTTCCATGAAAACATTGTTAATTAATTATTCAGGGTATTCTTGCACACTCACTCAGCCCTCCGGGTCCGCTTATCAAACACAATTAAGATTTCTCTCATTAACGTTTGCAGTTGGCTTCTGAATGCTTTGTTAAAGGGTACCTTTTTAATCTCAGTCCACGGGGTATCATTTAGAGTGGGAAAAAACTTTGGCCACACTCACGATGTCTATGTGTCCAAGTTCTCTATGTGAATATTCTTCTCTCTTCCAGGGAGACATCGGTCCGGTTGGCCCCACAGGCCCTCAGGGAATCAAGGGAGATCAAGGAGATAAAGGAGAGAAGGTTAAAAGAAAGAAATGATTGTTTTTGCCTATATCCCTTTAGATGGGAGCAGAGAAAATTTAACTGAACTGCTGCTGTTTGATTTGGTACATGCAGGGAGGTCCTGGTTTTGGGATTCCAGGTCTGCCAGGACAAAAGGGGGTAAATGGTGAGAGGGTGAGTCGATAACTCAGTTTTCATCTTGGAATAAAAAACTGTTTATTGCAATAAAAAACGTTAATTGATTTTAAATGTTTTGTTATTCATAGGGAAATGTAGGTTTATCAGGAAAACCAGGGCCGAAGGTGAGTGAATGTAGTTTCTCAAGGTGAAATAAAAGTCCTTGTCATCGTTAAAATACAGTGCTTTGGGTGAAGTTGTCTCTACACACAAATTTCATTCATTTTGACATAGAAGTATTTTGTACTATATGTTTCAACTTTATGTATTTGGAAATAAGTTTCACCAACACATTGGATGTCTATTGTATTAAATTATCTGTTTTCATGTCTGTCTTAAGAATATGACTTACTGTCCAAGTTACTTTTGCAGAAAAAGTTAAATTCAAAAATAAGTAACAAATGTGAAATATTCCATAGCTTAAGATGAGCAAATAGCACTTTCCTAAGGCAGTAGTGGAGATCTTTAACACATTGTGGGTCAAGCTTTATTTTAGTTGAGCAATCAAGCAAGACCTGCACTTCTGAAACAACATGAATAGATCTGACTGCTCCGATGGCCTTTACATATTAACAGATACAAGTAAAACAAAATGTGTCTTCGTTTAAGAACCATAAGGCTATTTCGTGCAAAGAACTCCTACAAATTATGACAAAGCTCCTCATTTTCGTTATACTGACAACAAAGAAACATAAATTACTGAATTTTACATGCCTTTTCTGCACAAAAGCTCATGCCATAATTTGAGCAGTTAATGTACAACTGTTATTGTAGACATTGTTACACTGATAGAGTAAATGGATATCTGCTGCACTGACAAATATGTGGTACTAGATGGTTTCCTTAATAAAAACAACAAAATACCATACGTTGTACGCAAATATTTAATCCTCACATTTACTTTCAAGTTTTATTTGCAATATGAAATGGTCACAATTATGACAGAACCGTCAGTGACTCATTACTGGACTTGCTGGGTTCCTTTGCATGGTTTTCTCAGTATTTTTCAGGTGGCGGGTTTCTACTTTGGTTTCCTTGAACAACTTCATTCTCCATCCCAGCAGGCAGCAGATTTTAGCAAGAATGCTTTAAAATTAACGACATACAATTTACCTATCACCACAGGCTGACAATGCTAGTCACAACCTGATGTTTACAGTGAAGGATTTAGACAAAACATTTTCCTTTTGTGTTGATGAAGATCAGAACAAGAATGAAACAAACTTGAATTCATCAAGTTAGCAACAACATAAATTCTGACATTTCTCTCTCTGTGTTTAACCCTTGGTTTAGTTAATCCATCTTTTAAAGTTGGATAATTTTTTTGAATCCCTTGCAACACCTTAGGGTTTTACTAAGGTTGTAAAAAAGGTTTGTATTTTTTTCAGGGCAAAGATGGTGCAAAAGGGGAAAAGGGGAGTGTTGGCTTACCTGGAAATGCTGGAGAACCAGGATTAAGAGGTAAAGATGTAAGTAAGTCCTGTGTGGTTGTTAAACAGCAATTAAAATTAGTTGTTGGTGTAATGCAGTGGAGTTCAGATTCATTTTCATTACATTGGATTGTTTCTAAAACAGTGGATTCATAATTCAATACAAACACAGCACACTGTTGCACTACAGAACTCAAGCCAAAGTGAAATGCACAGCTAAAGTGTTTACAGCCATCAAACTTTTTTATGTGTTATGTTGCAACCACAAGCTCCAAACATTTGCTAAGGCATTTTCAGATAGCAGTTAGTTGCACTCACTTTTATCTAATTGTGCCACAGTAAAAGGGGCTGAATACAAATTCACACCACACTTTACAGATTTTTGTTTGTGCAAAAAAGGTTAAAAACCATGTCTCTTTTTCCTTACACTTGACTGTTATGAACTACTTTGTTTTGTTTTGTCAGATGCAATTGCTCCTTTATTTCACTTCCACTCTGTACAAACAGTCTATTGTCAACAAAGTGAATGCAATAATATTCATTCTCTATATATATATATATATATAGGGAGAACCTGGAGCAAAGGGAGAACAGGGGATGAAGGTACGAGCAGTCTATATGACACGAATCATTGTTTCATTTGAGCAAAACCTTTAATTCTAACCCTGCTTCTGAGAATATGGGCTTTTCTATAGTGTTAAGGGATGTATAAAAATTTGCTCTAAACTGTGTATCTTGCAGGGTGAACCAGGGTCAACTGAGCCTGGTGAAAGAGGAATAAGGGTAAATATATTTTTGTCTTCTTTGAAGCAAAATAAAAGCTAAAAAACGTCACGCAAGTGTTAATGAAAAGATTTATATAGAGATTTAAAAATGCAATCAAGCTGTCACCATAAACCCAATGGCAGTTTAACAGATACTGGTTTCAAACAGATCCGTGATGCAGTAGAAGGAACAACATCATCTTTGGATCAAACATTTGCATAGATTGCTCAAGAATCCTGTTAAACAGTTAAAAATGTATCAATCTTTTTCCTTTTTAATCCTATTTGCATTATTCAGTTTTTCCTACTTTATAACTTGAGTTTTAAAATATAGGTTTGGCCTGGTTTAAACTATATCCTAATGCAAAGCTTAATTCTCTGTCATTGTGTTATTGATCAGGGTCCACTGGGATTACCAGGGCGACCAGGTGACCCTGGTGAAAAAGGCGAACCTGGTCTTCCTGTAAGTTGTCATAAATGACGCTCGCTACCTCTTGCTGCTCTCCTGGATTCATTGTAACAGTGTTAGCTATTTATTCCCCCACCCTTTATTTTTCAAAGGGTACTGATGGAAAGAAAGGTGATAAAGGAGAAACGGTATGTTTGCGTACACACTCCTTCCCCCCTCTTATTGATGATGCTGTTTATTGTTTCTCCTTCTGGCTGCTTTCTGATCATTCTATTGTGTCAGTCACCCTTTAAATGATGCACAACCTTATATCCTCTTGTGAAGACAAGATTCCTGTTTTGATAGGATGCTAATTAACTTGGCTTTCTGTGTGTCACCCTTGAGAGCACAGTCTAATTTTCCCTTGTGTTGCAAACACTGCGTTTTGTGTAATATCTTAGAGTTTAACTGTTGCTTTGTCTCTGTTCTTTTGATCTCACTGGGATTGAAACAAAGGGGAAACCTGGACCTCCAGGAACGCAAGTAAACAAATCTGCATTACTGTTTTTCACGTTTCACCACTTAAAACATGTCAGAGTTTTCTGACAATATTTGCTTTGATTAACTTTATTTGTACTAAATGAAATGTGTTGTTCTGTTGATCACTAGATTGTTGCAGACAACAACATACTGACCAGAGTCATTAAGGTAAGTGGAAAATATAACATACAGCATCCTTAACCATGACTTATTCCTTCTCATTAAGTTACAACCCCATATGTTTTCTTTGTTCTGTCGTTTCGAAAGGGTGAACCTGGAAAACCGGGTCACCCTGGCTTGAGAGGAGAAGCGGGTCTACCTGGGCCAGTGGTAAGGATTCTTTCCCTTAATAAGTGTTAAGTGAATAAATAATATTTTTAAACTAAGCTTATTATTTTTACAGTTGCCACTAAAAGCAGTAAAGTAACACTCAAAAATAAATTGTTTGAATTCATGGTGAGACAATGCAGCTGTCAATGGCAACTGTAATGCAAACCTGTCCTTCAACTAAGGTCAAAAACAGTACATTTTGCAGCTGTTTTTCCACATCATCCAACAGTAAAAATGATTTTTTTTTGGTTTAGTTCAAAAACAAAGCTACAGTTTGGCTGTGCATTTTAAAATTAAATCTGACTGGCAAATATATTTGCAAACACAAGGCAAAGCCCTTGATATGAGACAAATACAAATCCCTCAGACAATACCAAACAGTGACAGCACCACAAACCTATATAAATAATATAATAAATAATAAATACCCTACACTTTGAAGGGGAACTTCATTAAACAATCAGTATTTAACATTTTTACCAAGCAGAGCAAATTAATTGTGACCAAATTTCTTAATGTTTGCAGCAGCAATATTAAAGTCTGTTATTATTAGCAGCCAAACTACAGCTTTCTAATGTTGTTGCCATCCTTCCTCACCTTACCTGGTTAACAATCTGCACACTCTGCAATTTTCCACAAGGGCGGGGTAGAGAGGTGAGTGATGTATTACAAAGAGCAAAGAAAAACTGAAAATTACATGCAGACATGCAATGTTTGGCTTAGAAATTTATAGTAAAATAATCACCGTATTGATTCTAATCGATATGTTGCCCCGCCTTAGTTGTACATTGTATTGCTCTGAAGACCAGAATGCTTTTTTACTTTTTTAAAACCAAAGTTTTTGTTAAAACAAAAAGCAGCAATTGTAAAGATGTGTAAATTCCCTTGAAATAAGTGAACCTTCTGTTTCAGTACCATAACCTCACACCATCGCTTTGAGAATACTGTAATCTTTAACACAATTATATTTGCTTAGTGAGAATAATGGCACATTAAGAGACAATTATTTTTTACAAAATCAAAACCTAATTTCAGTTTTCAGCCTGTGGCAGTGGGAGTTTTGTTTTTATGAGGACTTTACAATGCTATGCACTTTGCAAACAGGCCCGCAGCATCACATATCCTCCAACGTACGTAGTGGGCAAAAGGTGGGCAAAAGGTGCTTTTTCATGAACGTGTTTTAATGCCAGACCCTCCTGGAGTGTTATTAGTTATTTTTTCTCATCTGATAAAAGATGATACATCTGACCCACAGCAAGTGGCCATTTTTTGGATTATGAAAATCAGCAAACATTTGCCCTAATTAAATGGCATTTTTCTTGTCTTTTTCAATTTTTAAGAGTGGTTAAAAGAAGTGGGTGTCACATGAGCTTTTTACCCCAAGCAAACAGAAGGTCAATATAATATAAACTAACCTACACTTTTATCAACCCAGAGAAAGTAAAAAAAAGTTAGATTAGAGTGAGATCATACAAAACATATTAAATAATAATTTATTCACTAATTAATCCACTCCAGATGCCAATAACAGCCCCCGTAATCCAGAAATATGAAGAAAATAATCAACATTTCCCAAACATGTGTATAATTTGATGAAATGAGACAGGAAATAACTATTAAACAGTTTGACTAAAGACTTATCCAATATAAAGAAACTAATCTCATGCATTCTTCTTCTACACAAACTGTCTTCAAATGTTTATTAGCTCCTGGAGGGCTTTTTTATGCACACTCATTATCAGTCCTTTACATAGATTTTTTATTGGATTTAAGGTAGGTAATTAACTGGGCTATTCTAGCAGCATAATTTTAATTTCTGAAACCAATTGGCGTTCCCATTGCTATGTTTTGTGACCATTTTTTGTTAAAAAATCCACACTTGTTTCAGCTTCAGATTCTTAATAATGTTACTGATGATTCTTAGTTTTCCTTCAATTGCTTGAAGTCTGCATGGACCATATGCTCAAACAAAGCCCCACACCATGAAGTTCTCATCTTCAGAATGTTGTGTTTTTGGGGTGATGTGCAGTACCATTTCATCTACAATGATGGTATCTGCATTTAGAGTTTTATTTTGGCCTCATCTGAGTAGACCAGTATTTTGTTGGGTGGTCCAAATTTGTTTTAGCAAACTTTAAAGAAGGTTTAAAGTCTTCAACAGCAGTGTCCTGTGCAATAAGTGTGCATACAGGTCTTTTTGACTTAGTGCAATAATTTGTTTCCATGGAAAATAAATTGTAAATGCTGATCCCTGGTCTTTCAGAAGCTCTCTATGCGTGGTCCTTGGCTTTGTTGTTTAACACTTCTGATTATTGCTTTGACTTGAACAGAAATCTTGTGAGGAGCACCTGGTCGTGGCTGGTTTATGGTGAAACTATGTTCTTTTCAACTCCAGATGTGACCCCAGCACTGTTCAATGAAATATGCAGAAGTTCAAAAAACCTTTGTAACCACGTGTTCTTCATCAATAATGTTGAAAAGGTCTTGAGAGTTCTTTGCTTTTAACCAAGATGGTTCTTGTGGGATCCCTTGGTAATGAGACACTTCTTATAGGCCACAATTAGGACAAAACCAGCTAAAACGTAATTTGACCTGAGGAAGACCAGAATTTTTCGACTCCATTTGTTTAAGTGTATGATAGGTATTCTCTATATTATTCTCTGTTTTATTTGTATGTGTGAATTCCTTGTGCCATTAGGAATGTCTCTGAATTTAATGCCAATAAGGCCATCAAAAATAAATTTACTGAGAACATTGTTGTGTTAAATACTTTTTTCATGTTGTATATGAGAATAACATTATTATTATTTCAATCAGTTTTAATTCATTTATATATTTAAGGACAACAATGGTGTCAGGTATTTACTTTCTACAATTTGATTTGATATTAATTAATGAGTTTTCTTAACCATCTTTAATATTTTTTTTTCCAGGGTCCAGAAGGAAAACCTGGATTACCAGGACAATCACTGGTGCGTTCTAATGAGATTCCACGTTGTCATCTATTAATTTTTTCTTCTGTTTATGGGACCTAATATTGGGTTAAAAATGTGTTCTAATATAAAACATTTTACCTTACAGGGTGCTGGAAGAGATGGACTTGATGGTGTTCCAGGAAAACCAGGAATAAAGGTTGAACTGTTGAAAAATACAATCAAGAGTTTTTGTTACTCCTGTTGTCGTTTCACTTAATAAAATACGGGATGTTTTGTAGGGTGACAAAGGGCACAAAGGAGAGCCTGGTCCAGTGAGTACATATATTTTTTTATATAACAAGAAAATGCAAGAAAATACAATAAACAGTTCCCTCAAATAGCTTCCAAATGGGTACCATTATGTTTTTAGATGGACGGAAATATTTAATCAACTAATATGAGACTAATACATTTTTGAAGGTCACATGATGTGGATAGATGTCTACTTTATAAAATGTTTTTGTGAGCGCTCTGCATTTATTTGCATTGACAACTTTTCTTTACTACAGGAGTTTGTAGCGCTGTAGCCTGAAGAGGTTTCAGTCAGCACAATCAAAACGGCACTAACACCAACCCTACTATAAACTATATAAACTAGAATCTTAATCTATTTTTAATGGAAAGGTTTTTTTATGTGATTTTAACCCTAATTGAATATCTAAATTGTGTAATTAGCCATCGATTTTCTGTTACCTATTCAGGTACAGATTGTGATAATGAGTTTAATTATATCATTAGAAACTGTTCTTATCAGATGCTGCAAAGCAGGGGAAAGATGTGATCTAATGATACATAATTGTTGTTCATTATATTCCCATTAAATTTATATAATACTGTAATATTCTGGTGGGTATGGCCAACAAATGGGAATTAAACTGCATGTAACTGTGTTACATTGTCTTAAAATGCCATAAATCAGACTTGGTGAAGCCAACAAAAGTTGTTTAAGAGACCCTGAAGCCTGAAGATTTTTTTGTTTTACTTTCCTCAAATTCAGAAGTTTTGATTACTATGTCTTCTAACTATAGGAGGCCAAAAAGAAAAAAACCTAGATGATGTCATGACTTTTGTAAGCTTCTGATAAGTTAATTCAGAACATTCGTGTTACCCAGTCTCTGTCATGGTTCAATTTAGTGGTGGACCAGAGGTGCAGGACGAGCAGAGACAGTTGAAGAGATTATCACTCTTTTAATGAGGAGAGCCAATTTACAAATGCCGGTTTATGCTTAACAGGAGATCCAGGTTAACAAAGTTCATGAACAAACAGTCCTGGTTTCTGGATCGCAGCATAAACCTCAACATAGCAAGAACAGACAGACTAAAATACTAACGACACCGCGTGGAACAAAGGACAAAGACGAACTTAAATACAGACGAAGGTGGACATGAAACAATAGGGCAGGTAATCAGGGAAAACAAACACAGGTATGGAACAGGTGTGCTGGAAGACAGAGGGGCAGGTGAACCAGATAGGGATAAACGAGAACATGAGGAGCCTGACAAGACAAACAGTAAACAAACCCAAGGGACCAGAACACAGGAAGATAACAGATCTAAGAATACAACTAATAACCCAGTTAACAGAACAGAACCTAGAAAATAAAACACCAGAAACGAGGACTCAAGAATTAACCATACTTGGAACAGAAAAACACTTAACCATAAACAAATACCAAACCAAAAACACTCACTGTGACAGTCTAACTTCTGGAGAAAGTTGTGTAATAATTTACTCTAAACCATTACTGCCATACCTAAGTTTCAGTGCCTGTGAAAGGGCAGGTCATAGATAAGCCCTAATCATTGCTGGGTCAGCTGCTGTTGGAAAATATTAGCCTAATGCAACTGCACTAAACATGGCAGCCCATTTATTTTGACCAAGAGGTGCTGAGCATCCTTGAAGGTCAGATGCTAGAATCACCCCAGTTCAAAATAAAAAGTACAATTCTTCAGCTACAGTATTTACCCATAATTCAAAAAGATGTATAATTATAAACAAAGCATTTTTTAATCAACATTTTCACTGCCGGTAAACATTGTAATGGCAGCATCATCACTGGTCTGAATGATCTGTGACACTGGAAATGTCAAAAAAAAAAGTTGTCAAATAGTTGTCAAAAGTTGTCAAAGGCAGGAATGTTTTCTGGAGCTCTTAGAATGTAAATATGTAATAAGTGTATTTCAGCGCTTTCTGTAACATTTAAAGATCTAAATTTAAGATGAGTTATGTTTATGTCAATGAACAGAGAGGAGAAAAGGGAGACCAAGGGATTGCTGGAATGCCTGGATTACCAGGAAATGCGGTGAGTTAAATACCTCTAGATGAAGCTTTATGGTCAAATTAGTTTTAGATACTGTTTATTTATGTTGATTCAGTTAACAATTAATGTAATCTACAAGTCACAAAAATGGGAAATGGGACCATTTCAATCCAAATTTATCATTCTATTTTCATCTTTTTGGTTGTTTCAGGGGAGACCAGGCATTGATGGGAAGAGAGGCATGCCTGGAAAAGATGTGAGAATTGCAAGCTACATTTATAAAATGCTTATTCTGTATTTTATGTATGTTTTATATAAATCTAAAATAAATGTAATTGTTTTTAATTTTAAGGGAGAAAATGGACACAAAGGAGAGGATGGAAAAAAGGTCTTTATAAAATATCCCAAAGCAACTTAAAATTTTAATGCTATTTTATTTGAAAGGTGTTAATTTTCCTCCACATTTAAGGGAGACAAAGGAGATCCCGGTGCCAGCGTAAGTTGTTTTAAAGGTTATTAAAACAGTGTTTTGTCATCTTTAAACTGATGCTCAAAATAAGTGTTTTCTTTTTTAAAGGGAAACGATGGGAGTAAAGGGGAGCCAGGACCTCCAGGTTTGCCGGGCAGGCAGGTGCTCGTCACTACTGAGGTAAAAATAAACCCGTGTTTTTATTGTGTAAAAATGAGATTCAGTTAGAACTTTACTTCTTCCTTTGTCATTTATTTTTTTATATTTACACCGTTTGTTTCATAACTGCGGATGTGTTGATGCAATGGCATAAAATCTAGTGCAGATTGTTTATTTTGGTTTAAAATTGATTTTTTTCAGCTTTTTTTTCCAAACCTATTGTATGCCTTTTAAACTAAATAGAGAAATCTTTAGCATTTTTTTGGAAAAAGTAAATTGAAACATACTTTTATGGCAAACTCCACCCCGAAAAACGTTTTTGTGTGTCCAAGGGAAAACAAGTAGAGCAATTTAAATTCAAATAGTTTTGAAAGAAAAAAGAATCAATGTTGCTTGCAATGTTTGACACTCACAGGCTCTGATAGTACTCCCTCCAAAATAATATATATATATATATACTTATATTTGGAACGGGGAAGAAAATCACATTTTTATATATATGTTTTCCTCTAAATTACAGATACTTTGCTGCTGAAATTGGTATTTAATAGGTTTAAAATTCTGAAAATTCATAAATATTCAAGTACGTTGAGGATGGAAGTTAATGATGGCTTTCATGAATATAAATGTTAAACATCTTAATTAAAAATATTTTGATAGTGGTCTATAAAAAAGCATGCATTTGAGTCCAGTAGATGGAAGTGAAGCACGAATAAAAGGAAATTTGACTACAAGTCGTGGATTGCTAATGTTGCTGTCTTTTGTGCTTTCACTAAAAAGGGTCAGTTCAACCAGTAAAATCTGTTTTTAAATGAAAAATAGCAGAAAAATCTTTTTTTTTTTTTTTTTAGGTTTAACTTTTATTAGTTCCAGCTTTGTGTTTTCAGGTCATATTTTCAGATGACTATTTAAGACCCCTATCATTTAGCCTTTTTCAGTCGTACTGAAAACAAAAAACATCAAGCACAGACCTGCACTCTTGAACATCATTTAGTTATTTATTTACTTATTTTTGTGGACCTATCTTTGTTCAGGGCGCCACAATTGATGAAATCCGGCAGGCATTTCCAATCCCTATGGGTCCACCAGGAGCTACTGTGAGTTTATCATTTCTAGATACGCATATTATAGCCATACATAATTACATGCTGTTTCTGCTGTTGCTTGGCATTATTCATACATTGTCTGTATATAATCTAAATACTCAATGAGCGACGACTGCATTGTATTTTACTTTTGGTTGCAACTGGCTATGGAAAGAAAATACCTTGCTAGTGCGATGTCATGCATATTAGATGCATGCTCAAAATGTCTTGCTTCTCTGTTCCTGTGTGTGTAGGGTGCACCAGGAATGACGGTAAGATTGTAACACTATTCATATTGAAGATAGGTTCTTTAACATACTGGGAAGAAATTGGTGCTTGATGCTATATCTGTAATGTTTTTAGGGTGAAAAAGGAGAACGAGGCCTGAAAGGGGATAAGGTAGTTACTGATCAGTTATATGTGAAAAACATGGAAATGGAAATTGCCTTATTTTACTTTATATTGATTTGTCCTGTATGGCAACATCTATGCAGGGTGATGCTGGGGCTCCTGGAAAGTCTCTGGAGATGAAGGTCAAACACATGACATTCTGATTTCTCCTCTGGGAAACATGCTCTAGGTTTATAGTATTGAATCTCTAAAAATATTTTGACTCTACTTTAGGACATTGAAGGAATGTTTGAAAACTATGGAATAAGGGTAGGTTTTGATCATTACCATCCATACATAAGGTCTATGAAATATGTAATGGTGTAATAGCAGATCTGATCCATCTATTGTAAATAAAACATTTTTTTCACAGCTGCCTCTGTTGAAGGGTTTGATTGACAGGCTGCTGCAGGATGGTATAGAGGAGCTGCTTCATGTGCTCACTGCCTCCAAGAAAAAGAAAAAACAGATATCCACACATCTAATGTCATCACTGAGTTCACAGTATGTACTGGGAATCAACACTTTTCCTTTTTCTCATTATGCACTTTACCTCAGAGACCCGTAACAGTCTGGGCTAAAAGAACAGAAATGTAATGTAAACAGCTCAGCATCATGTTCGAAACATGTAAAAGGTAGTAAAGAAAATGCAAAGAGACACGAAAAACATTCAAATAATGCGTAATCACTCCATTCCTTTCTGTCCTCCTAAATTAAGTCTTTCAGTCTTTTGACATTTCATGAATAAGAATTGTGTTTTTTTTCATCAGATCACTCGTTATCTTAGATTGTGAACGAAAATATACAGGATCATTAATGTGTTGTTTTTTTTTTTTAGAGTTCCTTGAAATTTGACCTCACCAGCCAACCACTGTCAGAATTGGACATTGAGGACAGAGATTTAGAGGGCCAGGATCGGGATCCTTTATTATCTGTAAGTAATCATTTCGGTTACGTTTATGCAATAATAATCTGTTGATAAAAACATACAATTACAGTGTTTTATTAAAACAAGAACCAGGGCCACCAGTTAGAACATTTAGAATTTCTCCTTTACAAAAGATGCAGGTTTTTTTATATATATATATATATATATATATATATATAGATATAGATATATATATGTATATATACACATTTCCACTTAGATTTGGTTAAATGAGCCATGGTATGTTGCACATTCTGTCTGGTTATTTGACCACCGCTCTTGGCAGAATTGACAGAGTTAATTTTATTATTTTTTCGCTTTGGCTGTCGTGGCCACGGACCTGGCTTTTAGCAATAGTAGGCAAATTTAACAGTTTGTGTGTATGTTGGGATTGTTATCAGATCGAAGCCATTTAACCCAGTTTCACCCTCATATGCAATGATATTGGTAATTCACATAAGTGCCTGAACAACGGAGCTGGTAAAGCAACTGCTCCCCCTTTTTAAACGTGGAAGACCAAACTTATGTTATTGTTACTTAATGCATTTTGAAAAATTATCATAATTTTCAGTTCATATACTTTTTTTAAACTTTCAAAATAAAAATAGATATCAGAAATAATTGCCACATTGTCCCACCCTTCTTTATCACTAAATTGGTTTAGTTCGGCTCTTCCTGTGTGCCACAGTCTCTTCACCTCAATGTGATCTTTTCGGTAACACAGCCATATGGAGGAAAATTAAATAAATTGAATCAGCTTTTTAAGTGTTACAACGGTGTTGCATCTCTCCAACTGTAAATTAGGGAAATTACAGCAAAACATTTGCAAAGACTTGCTGCTCAGACCTATGATTGTCCTGCAGCAACATGGAAAAACACAGGAGTCATGATCTCTGTCTCCTGCTACCATTTGTGGGAACAGCATCCCAGGAATAGTTTTGTAGCTAAAAGTGTCAACTCTTTAAATGCTATTTATTCACTCTAAATCTTAAACAACATAAACTGGCCAAAAACAAGTTTTAATCCAGAATAAAACTCAGGATCTCTCACACCAAAGTGTACTTGTAAGCCACCAAGGAATCAGGTAGGCAGATGTGTGGCACAAATGTATTAATTGTTAATAGGGCCATCTTTTTTGTTGAGTTGTCTGCTGGCTGTTTAACACTTGGAATAACATATACATCAAAGAATAATATCTGTTCTTTTCCTTTTTGGTCTGTTGGGGTTTGGCTGGAGTTGTTTTTTTTTTTTTTTCCCCCACTTTGTGTTCCCATCTTACAACATTGTCAGGTCCCTGTGGTTATGGATGTTCATGAACAATCCGGGAGCAAGTAGAGCATCATAAGCTGGAAGCTTTACTTATGTCAGTTTCTCTGACATAAGTAAAGTTTATTAGTCGCCATGTATGAAGAGGGTGCTGAGCAAAATAGAAGCTCCTTCTCCTGCACTGACATCTTCAAGTGCAATTGAAACTTGCAACCACCCACATGGGTGAGCATAATCACTTCTGGAGAAAGGGTTTTCAGATGAGACAAGGATTATTTGGTCATGGTAACAAGAAATATGTCTTAACATGTTGATGAGTTGAAGCTTCCAAATTAAGGAACACTGTACCAGCTGTCAACCACTGTGGTTGAAGCATCATGTTCAAGGCTTGCCGCCAGTGATGGAGATGGAAGATTACCTCCAATATATTCAACTTCACGTCACAACAAAAGTGAAGCCTTTGAAACCTTGGCACAGGTGGGGATGACAATGATCCCAAAACAATTTTGACACGGATAAAGCAAGCTCATAGAATGGTCTTTCCAAAGCCCCAACATGAACTCTAAAATGTGTGGTTCTTGTTTAAAAGTACGGTCTTTGCCAAGAAATGAAAATACTAAAATAGCCGCACCATTTCTTTTAAGAGATGTGGTCAAATATCTGGTCAGAATTAAGTCAAAAGCTAATTACAAAAAGCATGCGGTTTTACTGCTACTAAGGAGCATTTAACCATATAGTGGTGGGGGTGTATGCATACACTTCAACCTGTGACCCTACATAGATTAGAAAGAATTCACAGTAAATTACAAAATAATCCATTATGTCTCTGTCAGTGTTTATTAATAAGGACATCAGTGTTGCTGGAAAAAATCTTGGCTATCGATGGATGAAAGGTTAAGTTACATCAGGGGTTCCCAAACTTTCAGCCTGTGACCCGCAAAATAGCAGTGCCCAAGACCGGCAACCCCCTAAAAAGACATATAATTTTTACACTCTATATTTATTTAAAAAATAGAGTGAAATAATTGTTGGTATTTTTTTATTAATTAATTTTTAAAAAATTACATTTGATTATTCAGTTTCATCATAGCTTATTTAATTATGTAATGGGACATTTCATGGTACATTTCTTTATTTCATGATAAATTAATTTATGCCATTTGACCTTCCATACACCTCAGTGGTCACATACCGATGATTCTCAAAATCATTTCACAACCCCCCACGTGGTGTCTCACGACCCCCCAGGGGGTCCCAACCCCCACTTTGGGAACCCTTGAGTTACATTATGAATATGTCTGTTAATTAAAGGTTAAAAAAGAGAAAAATATCGATCGAATCATATTTCCATCTAACACCCCCATCAAAATTTTGTGTATCCTGCATTCCTGCAGCATGAAAAGGTATGTAGCTTTAGACAAATAACATTTCCTTTCTACACATCTGATACTGCCGCCAACAGGAGGACAAAGAAATTCTGTAGGATGAACATCTGTACTTAGAGACACCTTTTATATAAAACCCAAGTGACACTGCTATGGAATCTGCACAAGTGCTACTCTAGTTGCACCACACTTTCCCAATAATAAGTTTACTAAATATCATGCTACACTATCCAGATGCTCAGTCTTCGCAGATGGAGCTCCTCTTACCTGGCCTTGCAAAATGCTTGCTTGAAGTGGCTCCAACAGCACAACAGTTCGACCTATTTTATGATCAATTTGAGTTCATATTTATTAGACCACTTTAGAGGACTTACAGACTGTGTAGAGCGTTGAACTTTCAGCCCAAGATATTCAGAAAATCATTACTTTTGCTATGTTCATACATAACCTATGATGTTCTGATACAAAAGAGTAGAAACATCACACATCCCTCATAAGTGTGACAGAACTTGAGTATTCACAAAATACAGTAACAGACGTTTGGTAATGCTAATTTAATTAACATGCATGTTTATTGGTTTGTGATAGAAAAACCCACATGTTGGCATTTAGAAAATGCAAAATTCACTCAAAGACTCTTTCAAGATTTAAACTGGCAACCTTCTAGCTCTGTACTGCAGTATAATGAAGCCCTTCTATCTCCATAATTACAGACATCCTGAACATCTTTAATGTTATCTTGTCTCTGAAGGATCCTTTGACTGAAACTCTGGAGGGTCCAACGTTATGGACCATGACTGCGGTGGATGGAGAGAAGAAACTTAGCCGTATTGAGACCAAATTAAAAGGATCCAAAGGGACAGGGGAAGAAGACTGGGATGGGGAGACAGTGTCTTCACTCAAAATGAATGAGACTCAAGTCAATTCTACTTTGCACCATACCAATGTTAAGAAGGTAGGACCTTTAGGAGGAAACTTTTAATATTCTTATCAGTTTGTGTAGTTGTCTGAAGTCATGCAATAAAAGGTAGTTATCCTGTTTTTTTAGTCATTTTGCTCTTTATTGTTAAATATAAATTAATGTAATTTCATTGATACACTATCTGAAAATACTAAATAATTAGAACATATTTTTAATATCTACCTCTACCATTTTAAATATTTAATTGAAAGTAATATCAAAATATTTAATAAAAAATCTAAAGCCTTTTAGTGTTAATTGCTGTTTTTATCTATTATTTCTGCTAGTAACAAAAGGTTCAAACTTTGTAAATTTGTCTTTAGACAGTCTCAGGGTTACCTGAATCTGTGCTGGAGACTGTTCTCCTTACTCAGGATGACCCACTGAAGAACAACTCTGCACCAAAGAAGAAGAACAGGGAACATGGGAAAGTAAAGCTGCCATAGCTTTCTCATTAACATACTTACTAAGCACATAATACAACTCAGTCAGTTTAAATTAATGCACATATTTAATGGACCACACTTGCCTTTCATGTTTTAGCTCAACCTACATAAAAAATAAAGATAGGAATTCAATTAAAATATTAAAATCAACTTTTTAAGACATGCAAACATTTAAATGTCTGTAAAGAATCTTGACATTGTGCTGTCTTCTGCAACTTAAAAATGGTGTTGTTGCAGACGTGAGCAAGAGTTGGTGCACTAATGAGACACACAATGAAAAAAGTTTAAGCCCCCAAAAATAACTGAAGAAATTTTTAATTGGCAGTGTGTATAATGTAATCTTTATGTATATCTTTTTCCTTTATGTGACTATAAAACTTAAGGGAGATCAGGGGCCTCATGTACAAAGCGTGAGTACGCATAAAAACCTTGCGGTGCTATGTTTTACCCACGATGCGGCATGTGCAAAAATGAATGTTGTGTGACAGTGTGCAGTAATCCACGAAAATTTATGATCTGCTGTGAAAATGTGCGGTACCCACACAAACTTTTTCAATTGACAATAACAAACTACAGAAAACTAAAACCTAATGTTAATGTTTTTTTATGAGTTTGAGCTTTTATGGTTTGAACACAAGCAATCAAACTGAGTCACCGGTTTAAATTGCCTGGGGCAATCATCATGGAGCTCTGCACGGAGCTGGCCTCAGTGTTACAGAGGGAAACCAGGAGGAACCGTGCGTCTCCGGTACCAGTTCAATTCTCACTACCCTGCTATACTTTTAAGCTTTTCAGAGGGAGCTGACTGACAGGTCGGGTATTTATCCCTGAGCCGGGCAATGCCACCCATATGGGAAGGCCTCATCCATATGTTGTTCAAATATATAAAGTTCCTCAAAACTGTGGCTCTCATTTGCAGCGAGGAGCCGATTTCTGAATTGAGTCAAAGCTATGGACTGTACTCATATTGCTATAACATTGTGAATATGCTTTTGTGAATAGAAAGCATTTTCATTCAATATATGTGCAAACTATTTGCGATGCGCAGTCTTCCTATTAGACAGGAGGCATATTCACGTCATTATGATGGTCAGCATTGAGCTATGAATGAGCCTAGTGCAGCGACTAGACAGCGCAGTTTGGTTTAAATACACACATTGTAGAACTAAACTGGTACAAGCCGACAAATGTTTTATTTTCAGCTAGGTTTCAGTCACTGATGTCATTTTTACGTAGTTGTTGGTTTGCTGTAACTGACCACAAAAACCCCTCATGGTGTGTAGACACAGTCTCTATTAGCATTTTTCCACAGAAAAGAACTGTTTCGGACTCTAACAGCACCGTTGCCGTGGTTATTTGGACAGATAGTGGGTACCTTCCTGCTATTTTTACTACTTTGCATATGTATTTAGGGGCAGGGACTCGGTGGTCCAAGCGCCACGTGCAGCTTCGCCAAATTCACCACAAATTGGGATGTATGAAGGCTACGTGTGCATGTCTAAGCACTCTTTCGTACAAATGAATTTTTTTGTGCACAGCAAGTTTCAGAATTTCTGACTGAACTTTAATCAGTCACAAAAATAATTACAGGTTGATTTTCACTTTAGTTAGTTTGCATCAAATCAATATTTTTTAGTTACAATTCCACTGAATAACTGCAGAGAAATATGATAAAAATGAGCCAAAATATGAAGCCTCTGGTGTGGTTCAGACAAACAGCTGTAAACAATTTGACTACATCTTTAATAGTGTTGTATTAATCTCGATAATCATTAATTTCTTATCTGACCCTGATTTCGCTCTTAACGTATCAACCATAGTTTTACCCACATCTGAAGCATGAGGAGCTTTTATCATTTTCTCTCTGACTGTTGACTTCTTAACCAGGGCAAAGGAAATAAAGGACGACATAAGTGGCAGAGACATGGCCTGGTAAATGTCCTTAAAGGGGGTTAAACTAAACCAGAAAACTGAACTTTGCTTTTTGTTTAAACTGAACAAAAACAAAGACATTAAGGGTGTAACAACATCTGATGATATTAAAATGTCACAATGTTTCTCATCAATGTGAAGTCTATCTAACAAAATTACGATCAGCTTGACTTTTTTGAATTCTGTTTCCCAGGGTTACATGTACTCCTACACCTCTCTCCCTCAATACCTAGTGGCTAAAATATTTCCCTGAGAAACAAGACACCCCCTTAAAAATATCTCAAGATTTTGTGAACCAGTGCAATCTCCTTCAGTTTTTAAAGCTGTTTCAGTTGGGCTATTTGCTTCATCTTTACACTGGATTCACAAAGCAATTTGCACTAAATACTAGGAGGAACAATCCCACCCATCATGTTTCACAGATGTAAGCAATTTGCAACACTTTTGTAATTTGTTGCAGCACAGCAGTTTAGTGAGAGAAAAACTTTTGAGGAATAACGTTGAAATATTTCTTAAGCATCAACTGATGCTGCAGATTGTAAAGCAGTGGAACGGTGCATCCAGCATTATCCAACGGTTACCAGGTTAATTTGAAGATGAAAACACATATTAGATCCCAAAGGTTATTTTTAGTCTGGTGAACATACTACTAATATTATGACTTAAATATGTCGGAAAACAAACACTTGTGCACAATTACATCTTGAATTTGTGCAAGCTGGTTGTGTGGCTTGCCACATACTGCACTTGTGCTGCAAACAATCTTTTTTACCTCGACATTTGGTTTAATAAGTAGAAGTACGTTGCAAACATTTAGCACCCACAATGTAGGGTTATGGCCTAACGAGAAGCAAGGGCTGAAATGGGATTCAGCTTTTCTCTCTTAAAATAAGTCTAACCTATTGGTTATTATGAGGTGTGCTTGACACCCTGCTGGGTTAAGGTTTAAGACGCCTTTTTTGAAATAAAGAAAGGAAGTAGTTTTTGAGTTTTCCTGTTATGTGGAAGGAGCCCACTAATAAAGACTTCTTGTTAGCCTAACTGACAACACTTTGTTACATGAGTAATGAAAAAGATCCTGTTATATAAATTAAAATGGTTTGTGCGGCATCCTTTCGGGGTATCCAGCCAAAAAAAGAAACAATTACTGCTTTGAAGAACTAAGAAAATATTGTTGTACACTGCAGCTGGCTAGCTGTTAGTCGTAAACAATGGTAAATACAACATGGGCTGCACAGGCTTCTTTTAACAGTAAAGGACAATTTTACTTTAACAGGAGGCTTTACTAAGTAAAAGAAAAGCAGGCATTTTCCCAAAAATATTGTTAGTGTCATGTTGTTTGGTCCCATAAGTCTAATATGGTGCATTGTCCTCTCTCAGCTGAATAAATCGTTACACCCCTAATGTCAACTAACAGTTTCCTCCTGCTAAACTTCAAAACAGACTCCCTTACAGTTATAACATGACTTTAACATAATATGACAAGAAATAACAACTCCTTTACTAAATTTTTATGAGTTATGATTAAATATTAACACATTCTAATTATAACACCCTCAATTAACAAGATATTTTATGAATGATTCTTACGTAACATGGAGCATGCATTTGTTCTAATATCTATGTGGTTCTAATTATAATGTTGACTATTTAATCAGTAGGTTGCTTTGCAATTCCTTATCTTTGTTCTCCCCAATCACACGGATGATGTAAATGTTGCTCTACTTTATACCTTACTTTATTAATTTTAATTTTCTCTCTTAAGATGAGTAATGAGTATAAGCAAAAAGAAGACGAAAAAGAGGAGTTTTATGGCGGCGAAGAATACACTTATAAATATGAGGTAGGCAGGTGTTGCACTAAATTAGTAATTCAGGCTCTGTTGGAAACATTCTCTGAAATGTGATGTTAATGACGTAGATTATCTTGCAGATTCCAAGCTCAGAGGCTATAGAAAAGACTTTTTTTTCCTCTAGTTATCTGTAGGGACTCAAATATATCTGTGCCCACACGATTACTGGAAAGCGTTGATTAATGACACACCCACTACCTGAATTTAATCATTAAGGATGAATTAGTTTGTCATTGCAGTTCACTGCATCTGCTGTGTGTATATTTTTCACCACAGATTTGCATGTTTAAAAGTTATGATGAGATTTTTTTTTTCTTCCTTGAAACAGGAAGAGCATTTCCCAGATGAACCCACATTCTCTCAGGAGAGGACAGAGAAGAGAAGGGTAAATTTGCTTCAAACAGAATGCTCTTATCTGTGTCAGCTGGACTGGGTATAAATGTTATGATTAATTTTTAATATAAAATATGCTCAATGTTTTTTTTGGATGTGGCTTGAAGTCCAAATAGATGTATTCCCAAGACCTGTGGATAGAAACAAAGCATCAATTGAAACAATAAACAAAAACTACTGTAATGATATAACTCCTAAATGTAATCATGTTATTGTATTCATGTGTGCAGGAAGAACAGTTACCCAGACAAAGTCCTGACAAGTTTGAAACCTCCAGTCGTCCTCTAGCCACAGACGGCGAAATGGATGCACAGGTAACTATACATTATCCATGACATACTTTCTTATTTTAGCTTGGTCAGCATGAACAAGGACACATCCATAAAATGAAAGCCTTTCACTTTGTTCTGTTAAAAATCCCTATACAGGAATATATTATTCTGTTTTTCCTTCTGATGCAGTTTAGGAATGACCCCTAAGTGTTATTTAGAGAAAGTTAGTTTGCTCTCTGGAAAGTTGTGGAGCTCTTTTAAGGTTTTCCCCTAAGGGGGTCAGTAAAGAAAGGAGGCAATGCAAAAACATTTCTTAAGGGTCTGGTTAAAAACGGTATTTGATTTACAGTGAGTAAAAGTATTGAGTTTTTTACTATTTTGCCACATTACAACTAGAAACTTCTCTCTATGTCCCTGGGATGATGTGTGTTAGACCAACAAGTAGCGCATAATAAGTGAAAGGAAAAGGATTTATGGTTTTAAAAATGTGTTTTAAATAAAAATCTAAAAAGTGTGTTATACTTTTGTATTCAGAGTCCCTGGTTCAGTACTCTCCAGGATCCCTTTTTGCTGCAATAACCCCTGCACTGTTTAGGGGTATATCTCTACCAGTTTTGCGCATCTAGAAACCTTTTTGCAGCTCTGTTTTCTGTTTCCTCCACATGGGTTGTGGTAAACTGCAACAGTACTTAATAAGGCTTTCTTTTAACTACAGCTCTCTTCTTGCCACTCTTCAATAAAAAGTGCATGGCTAATTGTTGCCATGTCATTGGGAGCTTTGAATCAAAGATATGGATATAGTTTAATAACCTAATCATCTTTTGCATTTCTCCACAACTTTATTGCTGACCTGTCCGCTTTGTTCCTTGGTTTTCATGATCTTGTTTGTTTACTAATGTTCTCTAACAAACCTCTGAGGCCTTCCAAGAACATAAGTTGCCTTCATGTGTCATTGTGCATGAATGGTTGCATGTCTCTTCGCCAGAGATTGTAACTTGAGAGACTCATGACTCGACTTAAACTGGGGACACACTACACACCTTTCACAGTTGTCAAAGACTAGGTGTTCACACTAACAGACTGGTTTTTGCTTTCTGACTTGAAAACTGAGGACACATATTTAACTGTGCCTTGATGCTGGATCACAGACTACAGGATATATCAGACCAACTAAAGTCAACTGAGTGCATCAAACGCTTGTCGAAACTCTTGCAAGGACAACAGTTTGAGGGAACTGAAGAAGAGAATCTCAGTTATTTTTTGTGCCACTTCCCCATAAAGTTAAAGAAATGCCTTTTAAAATATGTTGCGTTTAATCCACACGTGAATATGATTTGATAGTGTTGACTGTATTCCTTTTTATATTCATGTTGAGAGTTTTGAACATGTATTTGTGGTTCTGAGTTGGTTTTTGGGTTTTAGAAAGACTGTCAGTGTTGGCTTTATTCTAAAATGTCATTTCTATCTTAACAGACAATAATACAATGTTTAGGCTACATCACACAAATAAGCATTAAAATTAAAAAAAGGTTTATTCAATGTGGAAAAGACTTTCTTCAGAAATGTCAGTCTCTTAAATTAAGTCCCAGTACTTTTACATTTGAAATATGCACATTGTTTGGCTTATTTCAATAAGGCCCTTTACCATGCATTGTGTTTTAGTCTTAAATATCTGATTGTTTCTTTTATTTTTTTGTTTGTTTTTATCATTACATGATTGTAATTAGGTGGTAGTTTGTATTATGTCCAGTACTGTACTGGGCAAACAGTACTGTTTGTTTGAAAGCAACTGAGGGCAGGTCGGATTGGTTTCCCTCGCACACTTGAAGACTCCAGTCTTCATCCCTTTCACAGAAACACATTTTTGTGCCAACTCTCCCTCCTGAGTGACTGCAACTAATGGAGACTAAAGCAGAGTTTTCCCGACAGGAATTCGGGGTTAAAATCAGGTAAAAAAAAAACATTGTGTAGTGTGTCCACAGCTTCAGACCTGTGCCCTAAAGACTTGCGACCTGACTTGGACTCGTGGTCTGGGACTTGAGTCTTATTAGCAGTCTTTATCTCATGTAACCATAAATGAAAGCAAGTTGTCATTCTCTAGTTGATATCAACGTAAAAGTACTTCCTGTTGTGTTCACTCAGAAGTTTGACATTCTCTCATTTGCTCCCTACACACTGTGCCAAGCTCGTAATGTTGTAATGTGTAGCATACAATTAAACGTTTTGTTTAAATATTATCAGAAGAATAAAAGGAAGTAAAGTGTTATAGGTGGGGTGCATGGCATGCATTTAAAGAGAACATTTCTAACTCAATCATTATCTTGAACTTGTGACTTGTGAACATATGTTGCCCTGTGATGGAGCACCAACACCCTGTCGAAGGTGTACCCCACCTCTTACTCATTGACCGCTGATGAACAGAAACACTTTCCTTTATAAAATGTAGAAAATCTCAAATGGTTTGAACACCTTCAGAAAAAAACAAGGAATCTGTTGCATACCTAAATTTTACATTTATAAGGAATGTTTGTACTATTCTGCTAGGAGTCATTTTAGTGTATTATATTTTCTATGTACTTCATTAATATGACACTGTATTATACAAAACTCTGAAGCCCCTTGCTACAGTATGATGCTCTGTCACATCACAACTAAAACATATTTCTAATGCTCCCTTTTGAATTTGTTCTCTTTAGATCATCACCACAACCAAAGCACCCCCTTCTCCATCTGTGGATAATGTAGATAAGGTAAGGAGGGCAGCACGCTGTTTCATTGTTCGTTCTTATCCTCCACCAAGCAGAAAGTTGTTAAAAGGGATGCCTATTTAGGTCTGGTTCTCAGAAACATTACATAAAACCCACCCTGTCCAATTTTATAAAATTTGACGGTGAGATGGAAAATGGGCAAATTAAGATCGATTACATTTTGACTTACTTTTGCTTAAATTGCAAAATAGGCCTTTGGGCTTGAGTGGTTTGGACCTTTTTAGTTGTAATTGCAACACTTTTACTCAGTATGGTGCTTCACTTTTGTAGTATCGCATTCACATCCAAATTTTAAGTTTGCTCTGCTTTTGCAACCAGGATGAGGTGACACTGCCTACTCCTCCGGTAGCAACAGGAGAACCAGATGAGGTACGGCTTCCATTTTAAATCTTATTAACTTTTACTTCAACTAGATGATTTCTAAATCTTTGCATGCCTTGGTATGCAAAACCTTCCTTCATACAATGACTTGCAAAAGTATTCATGCCACCTGGGCCATTCACATTTTGATTTTACATCCATCAAACCTCAGTATCAATATATTTTATTGGGATCTTACGTAATAGACCAACACAAGTAGTGCATGATTGTGAAGTGAAAGGAGAATGCAAAAAGTTTTCGAATGAAAAAAATGGAAATCGAAAATAGTTTTTTTTTATATTTCTATTGAGCCTCTTTATTCTAATACCCCTAAATAAATTCCAATACAACAAAATGCCTTTAACAGTTACCTAATTAGTAATTAGAATGCAATGATGTGTAATTTAAAGGTCTGAATAAATACGGCCATTTCTTTGTTATAGAACATTAGTTAACAACTGTGCCAAGTATTGCCAGAGCAACATTAGACCGTGAAATCCATGTTAGCTAGTGTTCTCCATCCAACCTGACTGGGTTCAAGCTGTTTGCAAAGAATCGTCAAAAGCTGTAATTGCACCTTCAAGTCTTATTTATATTTTATGCAAAGTAAAGACTTAGTGTGCCTGAAAACTAATGCACACCCCTCTTTTTCAGATAATTGTCAATTTTGTAAACAATCAATTTGTTTACTTCTACTTCATTATTATGTTGTACTTTGTGTTATAGTCTCTACATAGAATCCAATTAATGTATGTTTGTGGTTGTAATATGTCAATATGTGAAAATCATCATCTGATATAAATGATTTTGCTTGATACTAATTACACTCAAAAGGCATGTGGGATTCTTGGCATCATGCTTTATCCTGAATATTTCACCAGTTTAAACAGTGCATATATCCTTGTATTTAACAAAAGTGCACAAACTTTTACCATAGAATGGCACAGGATAGTATTTCTGAGTGGCATGCATTTAATTCTTTTGACACTTACTTGATTAGATATAATAAAAACATGTAAAATACAGAACTTTTAGAACTTTTATATTAAAAGAAAATCCAGAGTTACTTTTAATACTTCTCTCTCTCTCATGTCTTTAAACAGGAAATCTCTTAATTCCCCAGAGACTACAAACTATAACACTAGTCTCTGTCCATAAAGTGTGAAGGGTTTCTCTGAAGATTCCTGAACCTGAACAACATTTCACAAGTGGGGACTCCTTTCCATACAGAGACAATGTTCCAAATCTATTGCCACACAAATGTTTATTTTTATGAATAAGAACATTTTGGTGGAGTAGACTTCATGTTTATTCAATCAAGCTAGCCTCAGTTTCTTGACCTCTTAAACCCCAAATTTATTTATTCCAAGGGCTTTTAGTAATTTAGTTTCCTCTTTATCATGCTTTTACAATTTCATCATATATTGTTTATTTCAGAATTTAAGGATTATATTTATTGAACCAGAAAAACATTTTGATTCTCTAATTTTCAGAAATTTTAAATAAAAAAATGACTTTATTCAAAATTCAGCTGTGTTTTGAGCTGTTATGTGGATAGATTTAGCACTGTTTCCACTGGTGAAAGTTGTCTGTCATTATTTTGTATGTCTTTAACTTCTTTGTGCATGTACGTTTGAGTAAAAATGTTTAATACTGTAAGCCAGTCTGTCTTTTTACTTGCTTACTGTAAAAATAAACAACACACGTAAAATGAAGTCATGTTAAAAAAAAATAGGGCACCCTATACAAAGCTGTGTTTTTAAAATTTGGTCATATAGATATTTAATATCAATTTAAAATAGAGAAAAATAAGTATTAGAAAATTTTACAATAAACATTAAAGAAAAGACCTTTGGAAATGTTCTGTAAAATCATTTAATCTGGTGTGATCTTCATTGTTGAAATGAAAGTGAACCCCATGTTGAGACAAAAAAAAGCTGTTTGGGGTCTTCAGGAAGAAGATTGTAGCAGCTGATGAGTCTGTTAATGGGTTTAAAGATGAGTAAAAATATTTAAAATCAGCCATTCTATGATCAAGAAAACGATCTACATTTGGAGGACATTTAAAACTAATGGCAGCATCTTCAGGGGCATCATGTACAAACAGTGCGTACGCACAAAAATCTGGCATACGCCATTTTACACACAACGTTTGACTATATTACAATAAGCTGACCGTGGAAATGTACACAACCACACAATGCACGTTTCTAGAGTTGCTGGCCCCTTTGGCAACCCATAGTTAGGGTTACCCAAGTCACTGCAACTTCTAAAAGCATCCCTGCTCCAACACTCTTGAATCAAATATCTCAATTCCCTCATTGTGCCATTCAGCATGTCATTCAGTGTGCTGGAGAAGGGATGAATCTAAACGTTGGAGGATAGTAGCACTCGAGGAATGGAGTTGGGCGCCCCAGACCTACAGGGTATGCTGTAAAACTGTTGATGTGAAAATAATTATTGTACTCCCCATAGACATGATGAACATAGAACTTATTATAAAGCATGTGCAGGGAATGTTTTTAACAACAATACCTTTACTATAAGAAGAGGGTGCTGAAAATGCAATAAAGAGTGTGTATTGTTTTGGCCAAAGATAAAGATTGGCTCATCAGTCACTTTAAGGACAATCCTGTCAGAACTCTGTTCAGCGCCTCTGCCCACATTTGACTGCGGCAAGGAGTCAAGCGCATCCCGTATCCAAAGAGCTGCTGGACGCACTGGGGTTCCTAACAACAGAGGCGTATCTGAGAGGGCTCAGGGGTTGATTGGGACTGTGCCAGTCTAAACTGTGCCGACCCATCCCAGCTTTGTGTGATGGAATAATTTGCCTGTCAGACAGGTTTAGCAATTTCCCACAATGCAGCTGAACAGGCAAACTTTAAATTGCAGTTTGCTGGAAGAGTTTTTTCTGAAGAATTTGGAGTTACGTATCAATACACACATTACTAAACGCTTCATCACAGGATGAATACATTTCTGTTAACAACAATTCATTGTATTGCTCTATGATTTGTCTATGTGTGGCCGCTAAAATGACGAGTGGACCTGGCGTAATTTCCTTTATCTAATGAACAACATCTATTTCCACATATACGGTGCCTTGCGAAAGTATTCGGCCCCCTTGAACTTTTCAACCTCTTGCCAAATTTCAGGCTTTAAACATAAAGATATAAAATTCTAATTTTTTGTGAAGAATCAACAACAAGTGGGACACAATCGTGAAGTGGAATGAAATTTATTGGATGTGTCAAACTTTTTTAACAAATAAAAAACTGAAAAGTGGGGCGTGCAATATTATTAGGCCCCTTTACTTTCAGTGCAGCAAACTCACTCCAGAAGTTCAGTGAGGATCTCTGAATGATCCAATGTTGTCCCAAATGACTGATGATGATAAATAGAATCCACCTGTGTGTAATCAAGTCTCCGTATAAATGCACCTGCTCTGTGATAGTCTCAGGGTTCTGTTCAAAGCGCAGAGAGCATCATGAAGACCAAGGAACACACCAGGCAGGTCCGGGATACTGTTGTGGAGAAGTTTAAAGCCGGATTTGGATACAAAAAGATTTCCCAAGCTTTAAACATCCCAAGGAGCACTGTGCAAGCAATCATATTGAAATGGAAGCAGTATCAGACCACTGCAAATCTACCAAGACCCGGCTGTCCCTCTAAACTCTCATCTCGAACAAGGAGAAGACTGATCAGAGATGCAGCCAAGAGGCCCATGATCACTCTGGATGAACTGCAGAGATCTACAGCTGAGGTGGGAGAGTCTGTCCATAGGACAACAATCAGTCGTACACTGCACAAATCTGGTCTTTATGGAAGAGTGGCAAGAAGAAAGCCATTTCTCAAAGATATCCATAAAAAGTCTCGTTTAAAGTTTGCCACAAGCCACCTGGGAGACACACCAAACATGTGGAAGAAGGTGCTCTGGTCAGATGAAACCAAAATCGAACTGTTTGGCCACAATGCAAAACGAAATGTTTGGCGTAAAAGCAACACAGCTCATCACCCTGAACACACCATCCCCACTGTCAAACATGGTGGTGGCAGCATCATGGTTTGGGCCTGCTTTTCGTCAGCAGGGACAGGGAAGATGGTCAAAATTGATGGGAAGATGGATGGGGCCAAATACAGGACCATTCTGGAAGAAAACCTTTTGGAGTCTGCAAGAGACCTGAGACTGGGACAGAGATTGATCTTCCAACAAGACAATGATCCAAAACATAAAGCCAAATCTACAATGGAAGGGTTCACAAATAAACGTATCCAGGTGTTGGAATGGCCAAGTCAAAGTCCAGACCTGAATCCAATCGAGAATCTGTGGAAAGAACTGAAGGCTGCTGTTTGCAAGGAAGAATGGGCAAGAATTTCAGTCTCTCGATGTGGAAAACTGATAGAGACATACCCCAGGCGACTTGCAGCTGTAATTGCAGCAAAGGGTGGCGCTACAAAGTATTAATGCAAGGGGGCCGAATAATATTGCACGCCCCACTTTTCAGTTTTTTATTTGTTAAAAAGTTTGACACATCCAATAAATTTCATTCCACTTCACGATTGTGTCCCACTTGTTGTTGATTCTTCACCAAAAATTTGAATTTTATATCTTTATGTTTGAAGCCTGAAATGTGGCAAGAGGTTGACCAGTTCAAGGGGGCCGAATACTTTCGCAAGGCACTGTAAATTAAGGCATGTCAAGGGAGAAGAGTCTGGTGTTATCCACTTGTCCCCTCAATTCCACTTTGATCAGGAAGTGCAAAGGAAATGTATTACCATGTATACGCACAGTTGCATGAATCTGGATTTTTTTGGGTGGGTAGGCTATTTTTTTTATATGGTTTTAGTAGGAAATCAAAATATAAGGCCCCAGGTCTGGCTATCTAAGCAAGTTGACCATGAGATCAGCGCACAAGATGCTGAAAGACATTTCCAAAACAAAAACATCACAGGACCTACAGAAAACTCTTGCTACTGTTGATGTGAAAGTGCATAAACATTTCTTAATAATGCACAGAATATTAAATAACTGTACATAATTACTACAGAATAAAGTTGCTTATTTAAGGTCTGGGGCATTTTACAGGCGCCTCGACCTCAAACCAGGGTGAAAAGAGACAACGTCTTGCATGACACAATGGTGAGTGTTAGCTGGTTTTTGTACAATGAAATTATGAATAAATTAAAGTTAATAAATTAACAACAGCAGTGGCTTAAGTAATAGGTTTCACATTGCAGGTATTTATGCCAGGTGCTCCAGGTGGAAGAAGTCGGATTAAGGAAATGCAAAAAGTAATTCTCTCTTCTTGTTGTATACCTTATTCAATTTTCTGGTGACTGTGGAGCAAGTATGAGATTTTCCACTTATTTTATTTCCAGCATCTGTACTCTGGAGCACAAGGTTACAACAGCTGGAGAGTAAGTGTGAAATCAGCAATGAGCATGACAAATATTTACCATGTTTCTGAATTATTTTTATTTATAAATGCATTGGTTTGCTTTTCTAGAGACCAAAGCTCAACAAACTCCGTCCTCAAGCACATGTCAGTAAGGAGAAGCAAGAAAGAAGAGAGAAACAGATAAACAGTAATGCAAATGGAGAGATACTGTTTGGAGCAGATGATCTGACTGAAGAAGCATCACTAGCAGAACCAGGTGGATACCCAGGAAAAGACTCTGAGTCAGTCTACGAGGAAGAGGAGGAGAGGAGTGGCGAATATGACTGGGAGATAGAGGAAGATGTAGATCGGGAGAGGGAAAATGAGGAGGAAGAGGAGTTGGAGAGGCAGAGAGAGAAGGAGAGGCTGGAAATGGAGAGGGAAAGAGAGGAGCTGGAGAAGGAGAGAGAGGCCGAACATGAGATGGAGAGAGAGAAAAAAATGGAGGAGGAGACGACAGAACAGGAAGTAGAGGCAGACTTGGAGAGGGAGGAGTGGGAAAGGCAAAGGGTGGAGATGGAGAGGGAAAGAGAGGGGGGTTACAGTGAAGAAACTGGACAACCATACCCATATCCTCCCGAGTACTTTTTTCTGAAGGTAAGAACACAAAAGTGAATCACCTAAATATCATAATACGTTGACTCTGTTAATACTGTTAATAGGAAAAATATTTTTCTGGGTTTTTTTCACTATCAAATACAGAAACCCATTTTAGAATTTTGTTAATGTAAACATTGTTTTTTTTATTGCAAACATGATGAGAAGTAACTCAAAAATTACAGCTGAATTGCAACTTTGGCTTTACAATTCTTTTGACCCTTTCATTTACTAGCTTTTTTTCTGAGAGTAGCAAGCGCAGCCTCACAAATACTGTTCAAATAGTATGTTTAGTTTGTAGTATGCTTTTTGAATTTTATTTGGTGAATCAACACAAATTAGTGTAAGATCGAAGTACAAGAAAATGATGTAAGTTTATTTTTGTTTTTTACAAATTAAAATTAGAAAAGTTTTATGTGCATATACTCAGAACAACTTTTGATGTCTTTTGGGGCCTGTCTTTTCTTGCTTTGCACATCTACATACTTAAATATTCTCCTGTTCTTCATAGCAAAATAGCTCAAGCTCAGTCACACTGGTTGGAAAACAAAAGTGAACATCAATTATCAGATCTTTGACAGATACTTAGTTGAATTCAGGTCTGGACTTTGACTGGGCCATTCTAACACCTGGATATGCTTTGATCTAAACCATCCCATTGTAGCTTGGCTGTATATTCAGGGTCATTGTCCTGCTAGAAGATGAAGCACTGACCCAGTCTGAAGTCTGTTGCAGCCCCTAACAGGTTTCCTTTCAGCATTGCCCTATATGTAGCACCTTCTGTCTTTCCATCTGACCAGCTTCTCTGTCCATGCTGTAGAAGAGCATCCCTAAAGCATGATGCTGCCATCACCATGTTCTATCCTTGGGATGGCATGATCAGAGTGATGTCTAGTTTGTGTTTTCTGCAACACATTTTGCATGTTGACGAAGTAGAGTTTTGGTCTCATCTGACCCAACCACCTTCTTCCATGCATTTGCTTTGAGTCCCTGCTATGTCTGTCTCAGTCGTTGTGTCCTTGGGCAAGACACTTTACCCGCCTTGCCTACTGATGGTGGTAAAAGGGCTTGGTGGCGCCTGTGTATGGCAGCCTCACTTCTGTCAGTGTGCCCCAGGGCAGCTGTGGCTACAATGTAGCTTACCACTGTCAATGTTTGAATGTGTGTATTAATGGGTGGATGAATGAATGTAGTGTGAAGTGCTTTGGGGTCTCTGGGGACTTGATAAAGCTTTATACCAGTACAAGCCATTGTCTTCACATGGCTTGTGGAAAACTTTACATTGGATTTATTATGGCTTTCTTTGCACAATGGCTTTCTTCCTGCCACTCTTCCAAGATGGACCACTTTGCAAAGTGCAGGATTTTGTACAGGACTACAAGATTTTTGATGCTGCATATTGAAAAACATTTGGCGAGTTGGATGGACTCTTTTCCCTGTTTCCCTTAATTTCCAAACTAGAAGTACGTGTTTGGTGGATAAAACACATTTAGAGTGGTGGGGACACTGTGTGAAGGTTAAGAAAAAAAAGTGAAATGCAGTTAATCATAACATTTCGATTTTAAGCAAGTATCGGAAAGTAATATCGGGAATAAATATTTTCCTGAAATTGTCCAGCCCTATTGATGCCATATTCTTAAACCCCATTAAGATTTAGGTTTGTGTTGTTTTCAGTTTCAGAATATAGTAAAATAAATTACTCATTTGCCAAATAACAACAGATGTACTTTTGTTAAGAAATTAAATATGTTTTTTACATGTTTAAAATGAAAAGATTTATTTGATTATCTCTGTTTATAAGAGATACTTTTAATTTAATACAGATGAATTTCTTCTGCGGCAGGGGCAGCAAGGTGAGAACGGAAAGCCAGGACCAAAGGTGACTACTGATTTATATTAAGATATACATGACATTTAGTAAAGACACTGTACAACAATATGTCATTGAAAAGATAAAGAGAGACATGATAAAAACATGCATATCACTGTGAAAAAAAGATTGGCAACACTAATATGACTCCTGTTATTTGGTATTTAATGGGAGTCTTTAAATTCATGGCACCATCACACTTGGTTTACTTATCTGTGTGACTTGAGATTTATTATATAATTTTACTTAAAAAAAAGTAATATGGAGTGGAGTTTCTCTGTCTGTTTTACTAAAGTTACATTTACTGTGAAGTTTACTTCCACTCTTCATGGTCGTGGTTTTATAGAACTCCAGTAGAAGAGTTTCTTGGTGAGAAAACCCACAGATAAACACAGATTTTTTCTTTTAAATGCCAGTTCATGGCTTTCTTGATGTCTAGACCTTCACAGATCAGAGTTTGACTGGACCCGTGTGTAATTTTAATACTGGGTCTAGTTTAGACGTCAGATGAGACGGTGAAACTCCAAATTTTTTAACTTTAAAACACAAAAAAAGGTAACCCAAAATTATTTTTTTTGCTTTAAAAAGGATAAATATAAAAGCCACCTTTTGTCTATTTATTTATTTATACAATGCCTCATAGATAACAGGTTAA
Source organism: Crenichthys baileyi (assembly GCA_036173005.1). Lineage (NCBI taxonomy): Eukaryota > Metazoa > Chordata > Actinopteri > Cyprinodontiformes > Goodeidae > Crenichthys > Crenichthys baileyi. The sequence continues at coordinate 239,179 of JAHHUM010000664.1, forward strand.
CTGGCTCTTTCAACTTAATAGAGGAGCTATGTTTAAGACGAGTGAATAATTTTGACCTTGTCTGCATTAAAGAAAATCTGCAATAATTTTAGACTTGTCCACCAAACTATTGCTTTTGAAACAAAGTTGTATTTTTTGGAAGAATACTTAAAATTTATCATTTGACGCCCAAAATTAAAGTGACTTTCCTAGCCCTTGTAAGTGTTTGTAAATGTCTGATCAGAGCTGTCATAAGGATGTAATAGTACATCATAACATTTTTAGCTTTGTGGAACATTGTGTGCAAATGGCCCTGCTGTTTTGATAAGCATACATTTATTTGTGTTAAATTGTTATTGTTCATAGTTTAAATATGAATTGATGATTGTAGGGATTCAGTGATGTAATGTGCCCACTGTAATTTAGTAATCGAAAGACGGGCAGTGAGCCTAAAACATTCTGAAAATAAATCTTACTGGAAACACTTATTTATTTATTCATTGTATGGCTCTTTGTATCATTTGCCTGGTAGTTGTTGGCAACCATTAATGTGACATAGAGTTCAGCTGCATCCTGCACAAAACCGCCTCCTATTCCCCAAAGCGTCTTTTCTATTTTCTGATTACTAACTATATGGCTGCTGTGTTGATTGACATTATGTAAAAGAAAAATGACAGTTCATCAGGTGGCAGTTAAGATATTTTAGTCCAGAGCCAACTCTGCCCTTCCTGCAACCACAGAGGTGGTCTAATTTAGTGACATATTGTACTTTCAGGGTTAGTGCCATGAATCTCTCGTTAGAAGATATATACAGGGGTTAGACAATGAAACTGAAACACCTGTCATTTTAGTTTGGGAGGTTTCATGGCTAAATTGGACCAGCCTGGTAGCCAGTCTTCATTAATTGCACATTGCACCAGTAAGAGCAGAGTGTGAAGGTTCAATTAGCAGGGTAAGAGCACAGTTTTGCTCAAAATATTGAAATGCACACAACATTATGGGTGACATTCCAGAGTTCAAAAGAGGACAAATTGTTGGTGCATGTCTTGCTGGCGCATCTGTGACCAAGACAGCAAGTCTTTGTGATGTATCAAGAGCCACGGTATCCACGGTAATGTCAGCATACCACCAAGAAGGACGAACCACATCCAACAGGATTAACTGTGGACGCAAGAGGAAGCTATCTGAAAGGGATGTTCGGGTGCTAACCCGGATTGTATCCAAAAAACATAAAACCACGGCTGCCCAAATCACGACACAATTAAATGTGCACCTCAACTCTCCTGTTTCCACCAGAACTGTCCGTCGGGAGCTCCACAGGGTCAATATACACGGCCGGGCTGCTATAGCCAAACCTTTGGTCACTCATGCCAATGCCAAACGTCGGTTTCAATGGTGCAAGGAGCGCAAATCTTGGGCTGTGGACAATGTGAAACATGTATTGTTCTTTGATGAGTCCACCTTTACTGTTTTCCCCACATCCGGGAGAGTTACGGTGTGGAGAAGCCCCAAAGAAGCGTACCACCCAGACTGTTGCATGCCCAGAGTGAAGCATGGGGGTGGATCAGTGATTGTTTGGGCTGCCATATCATGGTATTCCCTTGGCCCAATACTTGTGCTAGATGGGTGCGTCACTGCCAAGGACTACCGAACCATTCTCGAGGACCATGTGCATCCAATGGTTCAAACATTGGATCCTGAAGGCGGTGCCGTGTATCAGGATGACAATGCACCAATACACACAGCAAGACTGGTGAAAGATTGGTTTGATGAACATGAAAGTGAAGTTGAACATCTCCCATGGCCTGCACAGTCAGCAGATCTAAATATTATTGCGCCACTTTGGGGTGTTTTGGAGGAGTGAGTCAGGAAACGTTTTCCTCCACCAGTATCACGTAGTGACCTGGCCACTATCCTGCAAGAAGAATGGCTTAAAATCCCTCTGACCACTGTGCAGGACTTGTATCTGTCATTCCCAAGAAGAATTGACGCTGTATTGGCCACAAAAGGAGGCCCTACACCATACTAATAAATTATTGTGGTCTAAAACCAGGTGTTTCAGTTTCATTGTCCAACCCCTGTATATATAGATATATATCTATATATATAGATATATATATATAAGTGGACAGTAAGTGGGGTGGAGAGGGGGGGGAGACATGCAGCATGGGTCTCTGGGGTCAGGACTCGAACCCGGGACAGTTACATCAAAGACTGATGCCTCCATATATGGGTTGCTTGCTTTATTGCTACACCACACTGTGCCTATGTAGTTTTGTTTTTAATGAAAAAACTGAATTTAAATATAAACAGACAAACATAAACATAGAGGGCCTTGCAAAACTGTAAATACCCTTTAAATAGTTTCTGAATATGTAGTGGTGGGCACTACATATTCATTCTCCTTTACCCTAACACCCCCTAAATAAAACCCAGTGCAACCAACTGCCTTCAGGAGTCCCCTAATTAATAAATAGAGTGGCGAAGCAACATGGTGGCTCTTGAAGAACTGCAGAGATCCACAACTCAGGTCTGGAAAGGGCAACTGTTACCCATGCACTTCACAAGCCTTTACTGATGAGTAGTAAGAAAAAAGTCTTACTAGAAGGAAGTCCACATGATTTCCTATTTGTAGTTTGCCACAAGCCATGTAGGGAAAAACGGCAAACAGAATTTTTTGGCATACATGCAAAACGCTATGTGTACAGAAATCTGCAAAAGACTGAGACTGCAGAGGTTCCCTTTCCAGCAGAACATTAATGTTAAGTCCAGACCTTAATTCAGAAATCTGTGGCAGGACCTGAAAATACAAGTCCCCAGACACTCTCCATTAAACGGTTTGAACTGTTTGGCTAAATAGATTAACTCTATTTACTAATTAGTTATTTTAAAAAGTCAGTTGGTTGCACTGGATATTTGGACTATCTGGTTAAAGTGGGTTGAAAACAAATGCAAACCTCTCTTTTAATACACTTATAAAATTCTTGAAAAATCATGTTTCCTTATCTGCCCACTTTACTTGTTTATCTTTCACTTAAAATCCTAATAAAATACAGTTGGGTAAGAGGTTGTAAAAGGACAAAATGTAATCTAAAGTTCAAGGGGTGTAATTACTTTTGTGAGGCACTGTAACCCTCTGCTATAATTTACTGAGTCATGGATATTATCACACAGATTACACTGAAATCAGTACTGTCATCGTCATGGGGCATAAAGCAGGATCAACATTTGCTGCATGAAGTGTGCAACCAGTTCATAAAAATATCATGGCTGCAGTGCTGCCTATCCACACAGGATCAGTAAATGACATCAGAGCTCAGGGAGAGCGTCTCTCCCGTCTTGCCTGTCAGTAACGCCATTTGAATCCAGGCCTTTGATGTCTCCTCTGCTCTATTTCTGTATGACTCTGAGACAGATTAAAGCAGGCATTAATAATTCCCCTTGTTAAACATGCTGACAGCCCTTGTTTTTTATGTGAGATTCCTCCGAGTTTGCTTATTTGGGTACTGTAAAAAGTTGTCATTCTTTAATTTATTTTTCTAACTATGCAATTCTTATAACACTTTTCAGGGTGAAATTGGTGAAAAAGGACAAAAGGTAAAGCTTGTTAAAGTTTTAACCCAATATATTCATTTCACACATTTTCATCTGGCTGCTTTGTGTTTTTAGGGTGAGCCAGGCATTGGACATAGAGGGCCAGAGGGCCAAGCTGGTCCTCCAGGTCAAAAGGTAGAGTTTCCCTCCTTATTAAATAAAAACCCAACACATATTACTCCAACAAATAAGTGACGGCTCATTTAAAAATTCTTGGAAAATCAATTAATCCATGCAGTATTCTATAATTGACTTTGTTTCTCATTGCAGTTTTAATTAAGGGAATTTAATTGGTCCTGTTGCTCATTCCAACGTTTAAACTTGTACTTTTCATATGCAAGAATGACTTGAACTGAAAGCAATTATTCAAATGTGATGACAGAGCCGAATAATCAATTTACATGGAACAAGTGGTTATCTGAGTGCCTATCTTCCAAACTTTCAATTCTTATCCATGTTTTCCCAATCCTCATATTGGTTTGCTGTTCCACCTCAGGGTGAGCCAGGTGAGCCGGGACCTCCAGGTGCACAGGGCATCCAGGGTATTCATGGAAATGCAGGAATACAAGGATCCCCAGGACTCAAGGGTCCTCCAGGGGACCCAGGAGAGCCAGGCAGAGAGGTAAATAATCATACACAATGTTCCACAAGCATTTTAAGCTAATTTTCTTTCGAATAAATATGCACAGTTGATACTGAATTTCTGTAAATGTAGAATAATATGTAGAAAAACATGGAAAGGGTTTGCCCCACTAAAGTTATGTGTTTGATGATGTAGGGTGAACGTGGTAAACGAGGGAAGAATGGATCATCTGGACCCTCAGGACCTAGAGGTGCACCAGGACCTGATGTATGAACACACATTCCTTTATTTCGTTTCTGCCTTTTAATTTAACTTTAATCATAAGAAGAAAATTAGGACAAGCTATACAAGCCTGTGTTTTCTAACATAGACTGACTTTTGGATCAATCAGTTTTAACAATATAGAAAAACTAAAGTAAGTAAAAAAATGTTGTACAATCAGAAACAGGCTGCACAAGCTTAACTTCAATGGGAGGTGTGCAGGGAGGAAATAAATACAACATTCTGGGAAAAGAACCTCATTCCAGCGGTGAAGCATGAAGCAGGAAGTGTCATGGTTTGAGAATGCTTTGTGGTTCGACCCTGCCAGATCACTGTCACAGAATCCACCCTGAATTCATATGGATTAGAAGGTTCTTGAGGAAAATGTGGGATAATCCTAAAAAAACAAAACAAAGCTGAAGCACAACTGAACACTGCAAACCCCCAAACATACCAGTAAACTAAGAAAAGTTCAGTTCTGGGCAAAAGCAGAGATCTTGATCATATTTAGAATGAGTGGTGACTTGAAGCTGCCTTTACATCCAAGAAACTCCTTAAACAAGTGAGGACTGGGACAATCTTTTCTCACGCTGATGTCAGAGGAATGGCTACAGGAATTGTCTAGTTATTTCACCCAAAGTATAGCTCCTCATACATTTCTTGTATTAGGTATTAGGGGTAAGTGTGTCCTATCTTTTCATCAGCTAGAAATAACATTTTTGTAATCTTTCATTTTAATAAGTAGAAAAACCTGTTGTTGTTGTTGTTGAAAGGCATTCAAATCACTTTATCCAAACAAGATTAATATCAATATGAGAGTATTTCCTAAGAAGATGGATATTAAATGAGATGTCCTAATTTCTTTCACATGAATATATCTTTGTTTTAGTTTTTGCTTTCATGCAAAACCAAGAACATTTTAGACTTTTTACGCTGTTATATCTGACTCATTGCCCACCTAAAACATAATTTACCTTGTTCTCTTTAAAGGGTCTCCCTGGAGTAACTGGTACCAAAGGAGAAAAGGTATCAACACAGTTGTCAGTTTTGGTGCAAAAATCAGAAAAGTTCTTTTCGTATGCTCAATGGGTAAACTATGGTATGTCTGATTTGTTGTCAAAGGTTTGAATTTCCAGTCTCGAAGTCTAAAAAAATCAAACAGAATGGAACAAAATCCATTGGTATATCCTGTATTGCTAAAAGAAAAAAAATAGTCTGATATGCTTGACTTCATTTGCACAAAGACATTGGCATGCACAGCATTCCCAGTACAATTGTGTAGGGAAGCATGCACACTCCCAAATTGCACATACAAACTGGCAGTTTGGGGATTAAGCATATTTATGAGTTTTTCCAACCCAATTTGTTGCCAGGGTGAAGAAAGGGAAGTAACATAAAGGCAATGAAATATATGATGTATAAAGAAGGGTTATTTAATTGTAACGTTTGAAAGTTACTGGCACATACATAAAAGAAGGAGGGTACCGGCAACGGTACTAAAGTACAGCAAGTATGTTTTCCCACAAAACTAACCTGAGGCAAAGAAACAAGCAGCCTCCAGCACAAAAGAAAGAAACCAAATAAAATACTCAAAATTGCCTAGGGGTGTAAGCTATCTGCAAACAGGGAAACAAAGCAATCCAAACACTCAAAGGTGATCAAACCCTAAGTTTGAAACCTATTCAATGGGTTTTCCCAAAATCAAGCCAGCCAATTCTAAACAAGTCACCAGGGAGGACAAAGTTAAGTTCAAACATTTACCATTTTCTCAACCAGAATAAACAAAAATAAACACCAGCAAAGCTTCATAAGCACAAGTGGCAAGCTGCTCAGATTAAATCACAGCCGCGCCTAGTGACAGGTGCAGAGAGTTTATATAGGGCGAACTCCTCGGTGATTGGCGGCGCATTGGCGGCAACAGGAAATGTACAGTCCACATGAGTTCCCGGTGACATTCAGCAGGAGGAGTGCAGAGCGCCCGGTAAGATCCGAGTCCAACAGGAACAGCGAAGAAGAGAGCAACCAGTGAAGAAGAACACAAACAAGGGGGATTTCCACAAGGAGGAGTCCCGCGCAGCCAAGGCGACAGCAACGGAGGAACAGGGTTTCCACCTCACCAGCAGGCCCATCAGCAGCCTGTAGACAAGCTTATGAAAACAAAACATACACATACGACCACCGACCATAACAAACTTCATATGTAATATATTTGTCACTCTATCAAGGAGATGCCCTGACGCCCTTCAGTAGGAGGGAGGAAAGCAATGAGGACAAAAAAAATGCAACCAGTGGCTAAAAGGTTTATAATACAATTTTACAGTTTACATAATTGTAAAGTAAATGATTTAACAGGGTGACTTATTCTGTGGTGTACAGCTCTCTGTACTGCAAACTTCCTTTCCTGCACTAAAATATTGATGGTGTTTCCTCTTCTAGATAGAGGGTGAAACTGATGTTAGAGGTTCGGAAGCCTCTCATTTTTTGGGGAAAATTTCCTTGTGCAAATGTGATGTCTGTTGTAGAAGCATTGTGATTGGGTTAGCAAGAAAGCAGCAGGTGTTCTTGTAGTCAAGACCATCTGACCCTAGTCCAAGTCAAAACAAGATCAAGAATTTGAGGGAGGCAAGACCAAGATCAACATGAAAATATTTTCAAGACCATTGCTGAAATCATAATAATGTAGTTGTTGCTGTGAATATTTAAAGGAAATCTGCATGTGGCAGCCCATTAGCAAACAAACTGAATATTACTGCATAGTGGTTGCACTGGTGTGTCTAACTTTTTCAGTTCAGTTAGGTACATTGACACAAGATTTGAACCCAGAGTTGTATGTAAACATGATTTCAACAACATGCCATTTGTAGCAAATCTCACAAGCTTGTAACACAGGCTAAAAATGTATATTTGTATTTGTTCTCAGACACTTCTGATCATGTCATCCTCAGCATGTTGGGATACAAGTTCCAAGTAAAAAACTTTGTTGGTGCATTTAATTGCAGCCAGGAATTTCACAATAATCAGCAGTTCTAAAGGACTGCTACAGCTATGTTGTTGACTGACTGGTCTGTAGAGAAAAGTCCCAAGTTAATGGTAAAATTCTTCATTTTGCTAATCCCACTGGTTTTCTGACCTGCAGCTTGCTTGGGCGAAACGCCATTCCTAGATTCGCATTCTGACTTCTGATACAAATCAAACAAAGTATATTAAATTCTTTCACTAATTATGTAAGAGTGGTCTGAGAAGAACAGTGTAGAGATTTTTTTTTTCAAAAGCAGAACCAATATTAGTGCACACCAAGTTGTTTTAGTTTACTTTTGTTTGCTGCCATTTTTTACTCTTGCTTCTCTGTTTTTGTATTACTCTATAAAATGTAATTAAACATGTATTGAGCAAACAAAGTGTCTCAAACGTTTCAAAAATTTCGTCAGGGTGACAGTATTCCAGGTCAGCCTGGTGCCAGAGGGTTACCTGGTCCGCCAGGGAGACCGGTGAGCTCACTTTATACCAGTACATCTTCTTTCATGTTTTACTGTTGATGTTTATTGGATACCCATTTACAAAGTTTTTCATATCTTTTTAGGGTGAAAAGGGCACTTCAGGTGTTAAAGGAACTACTGGTCATATTGTGAGAAACTTTTCCTTTTTTTGTAAGAAATATTTATTCGGTTGGATTTTGAATGTTTTATTTCCTTCAATCAGGGTCCAAAGGGCTTGCATGGCAGCAAAGGAGAAAAGGTGAGAGGACCTTTACCTTACAGCCACATATTAAATAGATGTTTTTAAATAGCATGCATTTATGGCTGCCACATTATGTTAATGCATGTTGACAATGATAGTGAGGGTTTAAAATACTTCTATATTCTTTACTTATATTAAATTCAGTATTAAGGAAAGATAGCATTGCTTGATGCTTTAAATAAAGTGCTTATTTTGCTGTTATGTGCCACAGAAAAACAGCAGAGAAAATCAGGCAGGGATCCTAAACATTAAAAAAGAAAAAAATCCAAAGGTACAAAAATAAGTTAAAAACAAAACCCATAAAACATGATTAATTTAAATGAAACTGCAACCCTGTTGCTTAAACTTTCTTCTAATGGTTTATGGAACATTTTGGTGTTGAAAGCACAGTTAAAGTAGCTGCTTAATGATGCTTTAGATAAACACTTATGTTATCTTAATTTAAACCAAATGTATCACTTCAATGCTGACAGGTGATGCCAGGAGTATGTTTCCATTGTCATTATGACTCACTGATATCATTGAGACTAGGTGGCAGATTAAGACTCATTTCCATTGTACAAACATTTGACCGAAAGTTGGGCATGTTGTAGAAAAGCTGTCTGGTGAACAAGTCAACATAAATCCCTGACTATGTACACATGCAGACGTTGTTGAGAAGACTTGGTTTATCTATAAAATAATAAATGCGTCCAGAGTTGTTTCACTGCTTTCTCTGTTTGCAAACACAAATTTCCTTTTCTTCATTATTTACAAGAAAACAAGTTCTGTTGTCACATTTTAAATCAAGAGTCTCTTATGGACACCATTGTGCTCATGTTGCTTTAGTTGATTTGGTGCAAAATACATTACATCCAGGAATTAGGCAGATCTTTTCAAACATTTTATTTTAGGTGCACAATACATTGTCTACATGTCAGATTTTGAGAACCTCAGTCTAAAAGGTGTTCTTCTAAACTAGGTGTAAAAATGATGAAAATCATATTGACAAACATGTGACAGTCATGAGGTCATTATGTGTAGATAAGTATATAAATGTATGCCTTGTAAACTCCCTGTCTGCTAGTCATGTTGTCACAGCATTTGGTCTCTAACTCTTACTACAAGACACTCCTTAATGCTGCTTTCTGCAGATTTTATCCGTACAAATATTTAAGTGAAAATTGACCTAATGGCGTCATTAAAACAGTTTCTTACTAGATATGTAAACAAAGGTGTGAAAGTTTACTTGGGATGCCAACAGTGATATTGTTTTGCCTATATGGATAGAATTTCTTGAATTGCATTTAACATTTAAACTGTAACTATGCTGTTTTGGAAGTGGTCTGCTTATATATTTATTTTTCTCTTAAAATATCAGTGAGGTGTCAAAAATTGTAAAAGTTATTTGTGACAAAATCTTTGGAGATTTGTAAAGTTTGGTTGTTTTTAATCATGCAGATTTTTGCTTTTCCAACAGCAAAAAAATCCTGAAAAAAGAAGCAAAATGTTTTAACATTTCAAATTAAAATCTTATTTTGGGATATGTGAGTTACAGCTACACTTTTTTTCAGGGAGATCGTGGGTTACCTGGAGTCAGAGGAGAAAGAGTAATTTGCAGACACTGCACTCTATTTCAGTTTAAAATTTAAAATGGCTTCACTTTTATATTACAAAAACTAACATGCATGATATCTTTTTGTCTAAATCCATTTGTTTATTTTTCAAATTATTTCTGACATGATTTCACAAATGAATTCCATTCTGCAGGGGAGTGTGCTTCAGATTCAAGGACCTCGCGGTTTCAAGGGTTCCAAAGGGGATGCGGTGAGATCCCCTTTAATATTTAGTCCTTGGCTCTGTTGCAAAACAAATGAAATTGTTTTTCAAGTATTAGCAAGGTGGTTTCAATTCTACATATCAGTCAGGAATAACTTTAGCTGTCACGATCAGTGCCCAACCACGTAAACATAAAAATTAATTTGATTTGATTTAGACACAGAGTCAGCAGCCTTTACTTGCCATTTTTGCACTTGCTGCTACTGAATAAAATTTGTCTGGGGTAATAAAACTTGGATTTATCTACAGTATAATGTATTTGTTTGTTTTAAACATAATTTATTTATACTTCTAAGACAAAGAAAAACATCAAACCAAACAATGTAAAGAAAACTCACCCATCAGTCCTCAATGACTATAGACCTGTTGCCCTGACATCCCACATCATTAAGGTCCTAGAGCGACTCCTGTTGGCCCACCTGTGTTAGCAAGTTATCAGGCCCCCCCTTAGATTGCTTGGAGTTAGAGAGTTAGAGAACATGGATGTGACATCATCACCTGGTTTAGCATGAAGGAAACGGTGTTAAAAAAAAATTACAAATTCATTAGCCAGCATTCCTCTAAAGTGTATTCTGAACCCATCATTTTTATTTAGTCAGCATTACCAGAGCAAAACGTTGTTGAAAAGTGACAGGAAAGACGACTTTTACTGGAACAATTATTGGCTGCTCAGAAATATAGACATCTAATTTTTGGAGTTTAGATAAAAGTTGAAAAGTAAATTGAAATTTCTGCATTATAGACTTCTAGATATTTCAACAACTGTTCCAAATCTTACATTCGGCTTTGGAAGCTTCAGTTTATGCTCCAAGTTTTACCTCAGAAGATTTTAACCTGGTGTGAGAATATTGATAGTTTATCCATTAACATTTAACATTTTGGTGTTGCTTCTAGAAGGAGCTGTGGGGAAACCTATCACAGTTTTTATGTCTGTGCAACTCACATTCATAAAAACCATAGACCAATTGTGGAGAAGATGCGATCTTCGTTTTGAATTTAAAAATGACTGTATTAAAAGATCCAAAATAATGATGGGAAATCTTGTTTTAAGGGGGAGAGAGGTCTGCCAGGTTTTGATGGGGATAAAGGGGAGAAGGGTGAAGATGGTCCTCCAGGAGTAAAGGTAGCAGATTATTTTTTTAAACACACAAAGTAATGTGCTGAGATTTTAAGCTGTACAGTTTGGTCACATACTTGCATGTAAGTCATTTTCTCTATGCCTATAACTCAACTGCTATTTGTCAGATAAAATCGAAGCATTTTTAATCAATTTGATCAGGGCCTTAAAGGGGATGCAGGCACTAAAGGTGCACTGGGAAGATTTGGAGCGCGAGGACCGGTAGGCCAGAAAGTAAGAATGACATGCAGCAACATGAGATGCAATGTGTAATATTATTTGACAGCCCTGTGATAAAAATGGTCACAATTTTCTATAGGGGGAACCTGGAGAGCCAGGGTTGAATGGAGTAATGGTAAAGCAATAGTCATTTCTAAATCTTGAGAGGGTAAAATAAGTATTGACCACATCAGTGGTTTTCATATTTCTAATAGTGCAAAAATTCACATCGGATGTTGTCAATAACCCAACTAATCCACACAGAAATAAATCGAAGCAAATTAGTCCACTTTAGAAGTAATGGGTAAAAAATAGAATGACATAGGGAAGTATTGAACATGCTTTCAGAAATGTATTAGATACTTTTTTGAAAAGCCTTTTATGGTAAAGACAGTGCCTGAAGCAACTATTCTTATTCTTTTTTAGAATGACCTAGTACATTTCTTCATTTATCCTTGTTTCAGTTCCATATAGTCTGCCTCTACCATATGCTGTAAGACTGCCCACATCATGATGTTCCCACCTGAAAGCTTCACTCCTGGCATGGTTTGTTTTTGCATCCAAAGAGTTCTGCTTTGGCCTCATCTTATTGGGCTACATTATTCAAGTATTTCACAGACTTGTCCAAATCTTCTGCAGCAAACCTTAAGCAAATTTCAACATGCTTTTTCTTTAGCAGTGGAGACTTGTGCATAAAAGCAATTGTGGCTCAGTGCGTAACTTAGTGTTTTCAAAAAAAAAAAAAAGCTGCTATACTTACTATGTCCAGGTCTCTCTGATGCTCTTAGTGCTGACTGGCTCTTGGATAATCATTTTGATTATTCTTTTGACCCCTATTTTAGAAATCTTACAATGGGCCCCTCATCGTGGCTGGTTTATGATTACATAATGGTCTTTCCGCTTCTGGATTATGGCTCCAACGATGCTCCCTGGAATATGCAGAACCTCAGAAATGCACAATATTTTTTGTGAAGGTCACTTTGCTGCTACCAGTCATACCACTCTTTGCAATATTTATGTAATGAAACACCTCTTTTTAGGCTATCAGTTCTTATTAAATCAGCTTTATATCGATTTGCACATAGCAGCAGGACTATTTTCTAAATACTGACAGATTTCAGCTGGTTTCTTGGCTTTCTATGCATTTTTTGCCAATCCTTTTTATCACATATTCAATTGTCATTCCCTGCACCATTACAGATAACAAATGTATGGACTAATTTGTTTTTATTTCTTTGTATTTGTGGATTATATAGGTTACCAGGATCTAGAGTGAATTTCATGTCAATAGAAATATTAGAAATGGACAAATTTAGAAAAAAGTTGATGTAATCAATACTTATTTTTCCCACTGTATTTTACGTTGAATCCAATATTAAGCCTTTAATTGTTAAGCGTTAACATGCAGCAATTCCAATTTGGTTCAATTTTAGGGGCGCAATGGAGAGCATGGAAAGGATGGGGACAAAGGGGACAAAGGAGATGTTGGTCTTACAGGGATGAAGGGCAATCAGGTACCCTGAAACACAACTACAGTAATAAACCTCATTAAAACAGTTACACTTACACTATCTTGAAATTTAAGTTAGGATTTCAAGGTGGTTTGTTTAAATGAATTAATGTCTGTTCTCATCATGTACAGTTTTATTGCTTTGTTTCCCCTTTGTCTGAAACTGTATGGTAAATCTTGCTAAATCTAGTTTTGCTCAGTCTGCTTGAACATTGTTTAGTTTTGGTGATTATTAAAGAATTTTAAAGGTCCTTGAAATTGTCTCCATGAATTAGAAATAACATGTTAGCATGCTGAATGGTTAGAATTTTGCAAATGCACAAGTAATGTGTTGGTCATTTTTATACACTGCAGGTCCCTTTACACATACAAAAGATGTGTTTGTCTTACAATTTTAACAAAGTGCCTTGCATGGTTTAAAGGTTTAATATAAGCACAGTGTTTTTTGTAGGAAAGCTTCTTTTTATTCTTGTGTATCTGATTCATTTGTTTTTGACAGGGGGATGCAGGAGAACCTGGTTTACCTGGAGAAAGGGGGGAAAAGGGAGAAAAGGTTTTGACATTCTTTCTGTTGTCCAATTTATTATTTTCTTTTTTTCTGTTCTAGGGTATGATTGAGTTGGCAAAAGTGTTTCCTTCTTTCACAGGGTTTTAGAGGTTTCTCTGGGCGCACTGGTAATCCTGGCCTAGACGGTGAAAAGGTGAGCCTCATGTTAGACTCTCCTGATATTAAAGATGGTTAATTATGTCATATGAATTCATATCTACAATACCCAGCAAAACTGTTCATGCCACATTTTGCCACTACAAATAGAAACTTTATTGTATTTTATTGGGATTGTATGTGATAGAACAAAACATATTAGTGTATAACTTTGCGACAGTAGGAATATGTTTCATAGTTAACCGAGTCTTTCACAAATAAAAATATGAAAAGTGTGCCTTGCATATGTATTTACCCCCCTTTACACTGATATCCCTAAATAAAGTCCAATGTCACTAATGTCCTTAAGAACAAATCTAAGTAGCATATTAATACAGCTATTGTGTAGAGGCATCAGGGGTTTGTAAGAGAACATTAGTGCAAAAACAGCTACTTAAAGACCAAGGAACACATAAGACAGGTAGGCGATAAAGTTATGGGTATGTTTAAAACAGAGTTAGGTTTTTAACACTTCTTGAAGTCCATTATTCAAAAAAGTAAAGAATATAGCTGAACTACAACCCCAGAAAGACTTGGACGTCAGTCAAACATGATAGGCATGGTCAAGGTGAGAATAAAGTAGAGGCAGCCAAAAGACCTATGGTGGTTCTGATAACCTATCCCTTAGCTCTCAGCAGTCATGACTTTATGGGATTCTTCCAAAATAAAATTGATTCTATTAAAAAGAAAATCTTTGACATACTCCCGAAGATGATTACCTCATCCTCAGCAAGTGAGATAACATTGGAAGTAACTGTAGAACTCGATCTGTGTTTGGACTGTTTTGATCCTGTGGAGCTTCCTGAGTTATCAGAAATATTAGCTTCATCTAAACATTCAACTTGTATGTTAGACCCAATCCCAACCAAATTATTTAAGGAAGTGTTCCCTCTGATTACCAGCCGCATTTTAGATATGATTAATCTATCCTTAGTAAATGGATACGTACCACAAGCTTTTAAGGTAGCTGTAATTAAACCTTTGCTTAAGAAACCTTCGCTTGATCGAGATGAATTAATAAATTACAGACCTATATCCAATCTTCCATTCTTATCTAAAATTCTTGAGAAAATAGTTGCTAATAAAATGTGTGAGCATTTACACAGCAATGACCTGTTTGAAGAGTTTCAGTCAGGCTTCCGAGCTCATCATAGCACTGAAACAGCTCTGCTGAAAGTCACTAATGATATTCTTCTAGCCTCAGATAATGTACTTGTGTCTGCACTTGTCCTGTTAGATCTCAGTGCTGCATTTGATACAGTCGATCACAATATTCTCTTAGAAAGGCTGGAATATGCTGTAGGGATCAGGGGAACAGCGCTAGGCTTGTTTAAATCTTATTTGTCTGACAGATTCCTGTTTGTTCATGTAAATGATAAATCATCTTTAAACTCCAGGGTTAATTGTGGAGTCCCGCAGGGTTCAGTACTTGGGCCAATTCTCTTTACTATATATATGCTTCCAATAGGTAAAATTATCCGGCAGCATAGAATAAATTTTCACTGTTACGCTGATGACACTCAGCTTTACTTATCCATGAATCCTGATGAGCCCAACCAGTTAGATAGACTACAAGTATGTCTTGAAGACATAAAAACTTGGATGACTTGAAATTTTCTGCTTCTAAATTCAGACAAGACAGACGTCGTCTTTGGACTGGAGTCTTTGAAAAAGAAACTGCTTAGTCAATCACTTAACCTGGATGGCATTAAATTGACCTCCGGTAATAAAGTAAAAAACCTTGGTGTTATTTTTGACCAGGACATGTCATTTAAATCCCATATTAAACAGGTTTCTAGGATTTCCTTTTATCATCTCCGGAACATTGCCAAAATTAGAAATATCCTATCTAGGACTGACGCTGAAAAACTAGCCCATGCATTTGTTACTTCAAGGCTGGACTATTGTAATTCATTACTATCAGGATGTCCACAAAATGCAGTTAAAAGCCTTCAGCTGCAGCAAGAGTTCTGATGAAAATTAAAAAGAGAGATCATATTTCTCCTATTTAGCTTCCCTTCATTGGCTCCCTGTTAAATCCAGAATATAATTTAAATTTCTTCCTCCTCACATATAAAGCCTTAAGGATCTAGCTCCATCATACATTAGAGATCTGATTGTTCCATATGTTCCTAACAGAGCACTTCGTTCTCACACTGCAGGTTTACTGGTGGTTCCTAGAGTCTCTAGAAGTAGAATGGGAGGCAGATCTTTTAGTTATCGGCTCCTCTCCTGTGGAACAGCTCCCAGATTTAGTCCGTGAGGCAGACACCCTGTCTACTTTTAAGGCTAGGCTTAAAATTTCATTTTTGATAGAGCTACTAGTTAGAGTGGCTTTAGGTTATCCTGAGCTATCTTCTTATTTTTTACCTCCGTCTTCTTCCCTTCCTCTTGGATGGAGTAAGGCGGGAGGTTAAGGTTTAGCCCAAAAACGCGCCCAGTTGTGGTTCGAGGTGCAAAACCACACCCTCCATTCTGCTACCTGTATGACCCCTCTCTTTTCAAGGTTATGGTCAATCTGACAGAGAGAGGTATCCCAATTGTTGTGGTTTTTAGCATAACAATGGCCATCAGTGGGCTCTAGATGGACAAACTGTCTACTTTTAAGGCTAGGCTTAAAACTTTCCTTTTTGATAAAGCTTATAGTTGGGGTGGCTTAGGTTATCCTGAGCTATCTCGCTAGTCATGCTGCTATAGGCTTAGGCTGCTGGAGGACATAATGACCACTTTCACCCTCTTCGCTACATTCTCACACTACTCTCCAATTTTGCACTATTTGCTGTTATTTCAGCTTTTAACTTTGTTCTCTCTCTTTTCTCTTCCTATAAGCTACACCTGGCCTGACTCTGTGTCTACCTGTGACACCTTTCTGGAGAGGGGCATCCACTAACATTTACTTTTCCTTCCCATAGAAAGTACTCCTGGATCAGTGCTTCTGTGTTCTTTTTATGTCTCTGCTCTGTTCTCTCAAAACCCCAGTCGGTCGTGGCAGATGGCCGCTCACACTGAGCCTGGTTCTGCTGGAGGTTTCTTCCTGTTAAAAGGGAGTTTTTCTCTCCACTGTCGCTACATGCATGTCTCAGTATGAGGGATTGCTGCCAAAGTCAACGCCAGTGACTGTCACTGTCTCTACATGCTCATCCAGGAGGAGTGAATGCTGCAAGTCACTGACTGGATGCAATCTGCAGGGTTTCCTTAGACAGAAAAACTTTTTATCCAATTTGAATAAATAACAGAATCTGACTGCACTGTTCAATAATTAGGATTAATTGGAATGTATGTACCTGACATTAGTGAAGTGCCTTGAGACGACATGTGTTGTGAACTGGCGCTATATAAATAAATTGAATTGAATTGAAATGTACAGCTCATTAGACAGACTATTTCAACAAAACAAATCTGGCCTTTATGGAAGATTGTCAATTTGCCACAAGCAGACAACGAGCACCCTGAACATGCCACTCCTACGGTGAAACATGGTGGTGGCAGCATCATGCTGTGGGGATGATGATTTTTTTTCAGCATGGTCTAAGAACCTGGTCAGAGTCAACCCCCTCAAGACAGGTACTGAGGCTCACTTTCCAGCAGGACAATGACCATAAACATGCATCCAGAACTGCAATACAAATGTTTAGATTAAGGCTTCTCCAGGATTTAGAATGGCAAAAACAGTCGAGGTCAAGCCCTAAATCAAATTGGAAATTTGTGCCAAGATTTGAATATTGATCTGAGCCTGAACTATTTTGCAAAGAATTGTGAGAGAAACATTTTGCCTACAAATGTACAAAGCTGGTAAACACATGCACCAAAAGACTTGCAGCACTAATTGCAGCAAAGGTGGTTCTGATAAACATTAATTTGGTGGGGCTGAATGCCATATATGGTTTAAAACCGTATATCTCTTACCTTCAACTTAACATTATGCACTACTTTTGTTGATTTATCACATCAAATCCTAATAAAATACAGTGGAGTTTGTGGTTGTAACATTACGAAATGCGAAAAAGTTTTTTTCCAAGGCACTGTATGTTATTTCTACTAAATAGGGAGATCCAGGTGTACCTGGCAGTGCAGGTTTACCAGGACATAATGGACTCACAGGGCGCAAGGTGAACATACAAAATGCACACGTATTTCCATTTATATCTACCAGGGACATATACTCACTCACATTATACAATATGTATAAAATCATAGGGTGATAAAGGAGAAGGTGGGGCCAATGGGGGTGACGGTGATCCAGGAGAGAAAGGGGATAAGGTTTGTAAATTGCATGTAATGTCACACTAGATACATATTTATAGTTTTATATAGTATAATGTATTGTATTAGTAATGTTGAAGAAGAGCATTTTTTTTTCTCAGCTGAACTCAGAAAAAACATCCCACATTAATTTTTTGCCTAATTTTAGGGTGCTGCAGGTTTCCCAGGATTTCCAGGCTTCAAGGGGTCATTCGGAACTCCAGGAAGAGATGGAGATGAAGGACCACCAGGACCCCCAGGTCCTCGTGGGGACATGGGGCTTAAGGTACTTAATACCAGTTTCCGGTTGTGCGATTGGGGCTGCATGGTGGGGTTTTCATTCATGAAACTGGCACTTTCTAGTAGCAAGTTTAAATATAATGTGGCTGAACATACTGTATATGTACCTTCAATGACACAGTATATGTTGAGATTTTAATTCTCACATCAGTAAGACTCTGTCTTCCAGCCTTAGTTGAAACCTTTTTTGTGCCTTTGTATAAAAGCCCCACTTGTGATTCTCATTTTCTAAACCACAATCTTTACCTTAGAGAGAGCTTTTTTTCTGAAGTCTTGAATTTAGGAATTTGTGACAATGTAAACAAACGTGAACTGGAAAAGTAAAAAAAAACAAGAGAGTAAATTTAGAGTTGGAGAGTTTTTGATAGCTAAAATACATTCTTGCTTTGACCCTGTTGTGAGAACATGATGGCTTCTCTATAAAAATATTTCTGATTTTCTAAACTGAAATCTCTCTGACTTCTGTCTACAGGAGGTAATGTACTGATTACTAATTACTTGACATAACCACACAATGGTCCATATTTTATGTTCCTGCAAAAGAACCCTTTTTTATTTTGTCGTATTACAACTACAAACATGAATGCTCTTTATTGAGATTTTATGTGATAGAGAAACACAAAGCAATGCTAAATGCGAAGTAGTAGGGAATTGTTGTGTATTTTTATTCAGAGCCCCTGAGCCACTTTGAAACCAACTTTCACAGCATTCACAGTTGCAATTCTTTTGTGCAGGTCTCTATTAGCTTTGCACATCAGGGGACAGATATTTTTGCCATTTTTACCTTGAATGAAAAACACATTGCAATTAAGTTGGGACATTGTGTACAACATAAATAAAAACTATTGCTTTTTGGAAATACTCATTTAAAATTTGATAGTTGCAACATGTTCCAAAAAAAGCTGAGATAAGGCCATGTTTATCACTGTATTACATAACCTTTCCTTTTAACAACCCTCAATAAGCATTTGGAAACTGAGGACACTAATTGTTGAATCTTTTTAGGTGGAATACTTTCCCATTCTTGCTTGATGTACAACTTCAGTTGCTCAACAGTCCGGGGTCTCCTTTGCTTTATTTTGCACTTCGTAATGCCCCACACAGTTTCAATGGGAGACAGGTCTCGACTGCAGACAGGCCAGTCTAGTAACCACACTCTTTTAATACAAAGCCATGCTGTTGTAACACGTGCAGAATGTGGCTTGGCATTACCTTGCTGAAAGCAGGGATGTCCCTGAAAAAGATGTAACTTGGATGGCTGCATACTTGGATGGCTGCTCCAAAACCTGTATATACATTTTAGCATTAATGGTGCCTTCACAGATGTGCAAGTTTCCCATGTCATGGGTACTAACACACCCCCATACTATCACAGATGCTGGCTTTTGAACTTAGCGCTGATGACAATCCGGATAGTCCTTTTCCTCTTTGGCCCAGAGGACACGACTCAGTATTTTCCTAAAATAATTTGAAATTTGGAGACGATTTTCAGACCACGGCACACTTTTCGACTTTGCGTCAGTCCATCTTAGATGAGCTCAGGCACAAAGAAGCCGGCAGCATTTCTGGGAAGTATGGATTGCACTTTGCATTGTAGAGTTTTAATTTGCACTTGTTGATATAGCGACAAACTGTGTTAACTGACTATGGTTTACTGAAGTGTTCCTGAGCCCACGTGTTGATATCCGTTTCAGAATGATGTAAGTTTTTCATTTGAGTAATCAAAGGTCACTGGCATTCAATGTTGGATTTCAGCCTTCCTGCTTACATGCAGAGATTTCTCCAGATTCTCTAAATCATTTGATGATATTATGGAGTGTAAAAAATGAAATCCCTAAATTCCTTCTTGGAGACTCATCGTGTTCTTTGAGAGTATTTGTTTGACGAGTTCAGGGTTTAACATAAACAGCTGCAATATTTAAGCCTGAATGTAAGATTTGTAACACAAAAACTGTTTGTTGTAGAAGTTGGCTATCTGTATATTATAGCTTTGCTAGTTTTAAAACACAAGTTATGTAATCAGTTATGTGCGCACTTCGTCATGATCAGGTTTGTGGGCGCTTGATCTCACTAACAGCGACGGTGCCCTGGAATGATCCAGCCAAGACAAAGAAGTGTTGCAAGGGGTTTTATCATACGAGATATGTAATAGCTTTTGTTTGTGATTGGCTCCAAATCAGACCTTAGATAATCCTAAAAAGAATCCTCTATTGTCATTTATTTTTATTAATTTTATTTTTGACAATCCAAATCTGTCTCCTCGTCTGTGCCTCCTTCTCGCCACAGTGACAGCAAACATTTTTGGGTCCCATTTAGTATGTTCATTTCAAATATGCTAAATCTAGATGCAAAAACTGCATCCTCAATCTGTTTCAGGTTATATAAATTGCTTTAAGGGTTATAAGGGATAACATTTTCATATCCCCCTCCCATAAACCTCTGCGTTTAGATCATTATCATATGTTTTGCATATTCATGAAGGCAAACACGCTAAAGAGTTTGCGCCCGCTGTTCCACTGATTTTACTCACGCAATTCGATTTGCACTTCATTTGTAGATCAGCTTTGCGGTCACAAACAGGTTTGTGTGTGGTTTTGTACCTTATGTTTAAAGTTCTAGTATGTTTAAAGTTTATGTTTAAACTTAATAGTTCTGTTTCATTCTTGAGCATTTTACAACCTGTTATAGATTTTCTTCTATGATTACCTTGTATGTGACTCCGGTGATTTTCCCATTATCTCTGATCAGCTTCCCTGTCCCTGCTGCAGGAAAGAATCCCCACAGCATGATGCTGCCATCAGCATGACTGACCATGGGAATGATATTTTCAGGGTGATATAAAGTGTCCATTTTCTCAACACATAGCGTTATGCAAGTAAAGCTGGTGACATACTACACTATTTTTTGCCTGATGTTACCCAAAATTCAGGATACAATGCGGTAATGTGAACTGATTACCAACTAAACTCTATCCTGTGTTGCTGGCAGTCAATGAAATAGAGAGGCTGGGACATGGCAACAGCTGTGAGCCAACTTTTTTTTCTTTACTTGTAACTATACAGCATTATGAACATAAATGTACAACTGGGTATAGTACAAATTATAACCTAACTAATTACAATATGTAGTATTTAAAAACAAAACAAAACAAAACAACAGTAGGAACAATTTTTAAAAGTCATATAATATTTTTTTTAGAAAGGGGGGAAATGTTAGGGATCATGGGGAAAACATAGGGTGGGTTTAAATCTTATTGTCTGACAGATTCCCGTTTTTTCATGTAAATGATAAAAATCACTTTAAACTCCCGGGGTTAAAGTGAGTACCACAGGGTTTAGTATGGGTCAATCCTCTTTACTATATATATGCTTCCCAATAGGTAAAATTATCAGGCAGCATAGAAAAAATTTTTCATGTTACGCTGATGACATCAGTTTTACTTATCCAAAAAATCCTATGACCCCAAACCCAGTTAGATAACACAAGCATGTCTTGAAGACATAAAAAAATTGGATGACTTGGGAAATTTTTTGCTTTTAAATTTAGCAAGGGAAGAAGTTGTGTCTTTGGGGCGGGTTAAAAAAAAAAAGCTTTGTAATCACTTAACCTGGATGGCAAAAATTTTACCCCCGATAATAAAGTAAAAAAACCTTGGGGTTTTTTTTGACCGGAATGTCATTTAAATCCCATATTAAACAGGTTTCCAGGATTTTTTCTTTCATTCCCCGGAAAAATTGCCCAAAAATTTGAAATATCCCGTCCAGGATTGATGTGAAAAAACTAGTCCTGCATTTTTCACTTTAAGGCTGGACTATTGTAATTTTTTCTATAGGTGTCCACAAAAATGCAGTTAAAAATCTTCAGCTGATTCAAATGCTGCCGAAAAAGTTTGATGAAAATTAAAAAGAAGATCATATTTCCCCCACTTTTTGCTTCCCTTTATTGGCTCCCTGTTAAATCCCGAAGAATTTTAAAAATTTCCTCCTCACATATAAAGCCCCTTTAAGATTTTGCTCCATCATACATCAGAGAGGATTGTTCCTTGTTCCTAACAGAGCACTTTGTTCTCAGACGCGGTTTTCGGGGGGTTCCCAAAAATCTCAGAAGAGAATGGGGGCAATCCTTTAGTTACAGGCTCCTCCTGTGGAACAGCTCCCGTTTAACCCGTGAGGCGGACACCCTGTTTTTTTAAGGCGGGCTTAAAAATTTCCTTTTAAAAAGTTATAGTAGAATGGCTTGGGTTTACCCTGAGCTATCTCTGTAGTTATGCCTATAGGTTGGGCTGCTGGAGGACATAATGCCCCCCTTTCCCCCTTTCGTACTTTCTCACACTACTCTTAAATTTTTGTATTTTGGTTATTTCAGCTTTTAACTTTTTTCTCTCTTTTCTTTTTCCTAGAAGCAAACCCCCCCTGGGATCTGTTTTCCCCTGTGACAACTTTTGGAAGGGGCATCGTCCGGCTTCTGCGGGAAAACAACTTGGTGCTCCCCCTCTACCGATACCCACATCCCCGTTTTCAGTGTTAACCCCTTCTTCTCCTGGGACAATACTGAGGAGCTTTTACTGTAACTAACTCTATGTGCTCTCTTCAGATTAAAAATTTAAAATGGGTCAGAGTTTTTTTTGTTTTTTCTTTTTAGGTGAAAGACAAAAGGGCTAATCCATTAACATTTACCTTTCCCTTCCCCTAGAAATACTCCTGGATCAGGCTTCTTTTTTCTCTTGTGTTCCCGCCCGTTTTCTCTAACCCCCAGTGGTCGTGGCAGATGGGGGCCACATGAGCCTGGTTTGCTGGGGTTTCTTCTGTTAAAAAGGGGGTTTTCCTTCCACTGTCGCTACAGCATGCTCGTATGAGGGATTGCTGCAAAGTCAACCCCAGTGCCGCCCACTGTCTTACATGCCATCCAGGGGAGTGAATGCTGAAGTCAGACGGGATGAATTTGGGGGTTTTTTAGATAGACAAACTTTTTATCCAATTTGAAAAAAACGATCTGACTGCACTTTTCAATGATTTGGATTAATTGTAATGCATGTACCTGACTTTTGTGAAGTGCCTTGAGACGACATGTGTTGTGAATTGGCGCTATATAAATAAACTGAATTGAATTGAATTGAATTGAATAGACACTCCACAATTTCAGACTAAAATACTGTAAATAATAAAAGGCCTTAGTGAAACAAATCAACTCATTCATCCATTGAACATAAAGGTTATGAGACAAAGTCAACACTATCCAAATCACACTCTTGTGACATTTCATGAGAGTTTGATGCACTCAGTTGGCTTTAGTTGATCTGATAAATACTTTACTCTGGGATTTAGTAGCAGGCAGTTCTTAAGTGTGTGATTCCCTAGTCTTTGTCATGAAACAAAAAACAGTCTTAGTGTAAACACCTAGTCTTTTAAAAATCTGTGATGACTGAAAGTCGGAAAGAAACCAGGTTTTAGTCAATAATCTGAAAAAAGTACTTTTTTACACGCCCAGTGTTCCCCCCATGGTTTTGGGAAAAACTGAAAACGGATTTTTTAACTTCCCCTTAATGGTTTTCTTCTTGCCACTCCTCCATAAAGGCCAGATTTGTAGATACCTAACCAGTTATCTTGCTGACAAATCCTCCAACTTGACCACCAATGTTTTCCTTGCCCAGACTGTTAGTTCAGGAAGACGACCATGTCTTGGTAGTTTTGCAGTTGTGCTATACTCTTTTCATTTTCTGCAACTTGGTGATTTGTGAAACCAATTGGTTGCAATCGATATCATTTAGGTGTATGAGAGTAAAGGGGGATGATTACATACACACACCATTTCTAGCGTATTAATAGGTTTGTAACACACTGTATGTCTGGGACTAGCATACCTGATTTGTTTCTTAGTAGCAGCACTGTAAACTGACAACACAAAAAATGTAATTTATTGCTTGAACGGTAAGTTATTAAACTGTATGGTTAAATGAAAGGGTATAAGAAATAGATAACGTGAGTACAGAGTTAATATCAAGACTAATGTTATCTAATGAAATTTTCAGGTGCATAGTCTTAAATGTTTACTCATGACTAGTCAAAGGAAATTATTAAGTCTGCCTTAAAAAACAGTCCAACAAAGTATTATTGGAATATTGTGGCCAAACAGACTGTCTTTCAAATATTCTTATTCCCAACTAAATTTCTCCACTTCATGTAAAATCCCAACAGGGGTGGACTGAATATGTGTCACGATGATGGGGACGAGCAGAGCTTGATTACAGTCATCATCGTGCCTTCGTGAGAGAACGACAGCATGTGCTCGGAGTGCTGGGGCTCTGAAGACAGCGGAGACATGTCCCAAATTAACACATACACACGCGCACACACACATATACACAGAGGTCTATTCTTGTCTGCAGCCTTCAAGTAATATCTTACTCAATTACATCCTTTCAGCAACAATTACCAGACTTTCCATGTTAACAGAGAGTGGCTTGAAAGTACTAATGAGGATATTCCAAGGATGCACCTAACTGATCTGTCTTTCATAGTGTGTAAAAGTGATGCATTTGACGGGCTGTAATAGCATTGTTTTTGCTTGCAGGGAGGTGTTGTTTTAAAAGATATGTTTTCTTCTGTGTACTTTTGTTAAACAGGGTGAGAGGGGCAGGAGAGGCAAATCGAAGCCATGTCAGAGGGGGGTGCCAGGAACCCAAGGACTACGAGGAGAAACTGTAAGATTTATAGTTGAACACTTTCTTATTCTTAAATTCTTATGCCAGTGGTTCAGATTATTGCCCAAAGCTGGGCAATAATCAGCATGGGCTCTAGAGATGCCTTTTAAAAAGTGAAATAAAAAAATAAAACATTCTCCGGTGATTGCAAATAACTTTTTTTTTCTATTTTACAAAAAGTCTTAAAAATTAACAGTGCGTTTGTTATAGCTGTTCCTGTTGATAGAACATTGTTTTAATTGATGTATGTGCAGTGCTTTTATACTTAGCTAGTGGTAGTAGAGGTCATAAGTCTCTCAACTGTTGTTCAAAATCAGCTTCTTATCACTGGTAACGACGCGGCTTTCCTCTCACTCATTCCCTCAGCTTCACAGTGCTTTAAACAGTGAGTTCAATAGCGAAGCAAAAATGCTGGGTTTTGTCCCGCCCATCAGACGCTCAGCGTCTCTGGGGGTCTATGGGGCAGTGGGCTGGCCTCGGCTGGCCTGGACGCTCAGCTTCTGCATGATGATTGGATGATCTGTCTGAGGCTGAATCCCTTTTTGATTGACAGCGAAATGAGCGAATCAGCGATCTCGAAATTGAGCTTCCCCTCCTTGAAAGACCAGCATCCGCCACTGGTCTAGACCTCTGTGACATGCAAAGTCACTATCACTCTGTTTCTCATCTTGTCACATATGTTGATATATCTAAAATCTATTTCTCTGTGGGTCCAAACATAGAGAAAAGTATTGCACAATATCACAAGTATGAAGTATGCATGTTGTTTAGGATCCACCCCCGGTACATAAGGCGCATGTGCATTGGGGTGAAAATTTACTTTGTGCTTCGGCATCAAGAAAGAGTGAGTAACATTTTACCGTGACTTCTGTGTAACATTTTTAGGATTGCTTGACAATTTTGGGCTAAAGATTTAATGCTCTATTAACAGTCAAAAAGCTCTTATTATTATTAGATTAATTAAAAAAAAAAAAAGATCAACTTCCCTGGCAGGTAGGGCAGTTCCAGTATTCTGCATCCTGAGGTGAGTGAATCTTCATCAGAAGAGTCAGAGCTCCTGCCTACCCTAGCATGAGATGACTGGTTCACTGCTCTCACATTAATGTACATAAATATTATTTGCAACAGGGCTGCATAAATAATGAGATAAAGGGTTTAAAATTTACAGGGTGCTACTTCATCTGGACTAAGTTACCTTTTTCCATGATGTCCTTGTCCCATTTTTTTTACAAAGCTTAATATTTGTTTGACCACCTTGGGCTGAAAGTTCAGTGCTGTATACCACAGTGTATGATCACCCTCCAGTGGTCAAGTCATTATTATTAGCTGTATAAATTAGAAAATAAGTCAAATCTCCTGCAGTGTAAGTCACTTCAAGCTCTCAGTATGCAGGCAGGCACACAGACAGAGCATCTGCAATAATCTTGTAGGACGAGATTAAATAATTTCATTAACTGGGTAAAGCTAGGAAATTTGTGTTTAGTATTATGAAAATATAACATTGGCATCTATGTTGAGGATATGTGATTTGTGCAAGTTGCGATGCTCATTCCAATGAATTTTTTGACATGTCGAAAACAGCCGTGAAAGCTTGGCTTAAGCTTAGGTGATGAGCAGCTGTTTTATTTCCACTAGGGTACAGAGGGTCTGGAAGGAGCAAAAGGGGAAAAGGGAGAGCCTGGACTATCAGTATGTCAACTGAATATTTCCATTCATAAATGTTTTAAACCGTTCTGAAAAACTGGCCTCTGAAATGCTGTATTTCTCTGTGTGAAGGCTGAAGAAGTGAAGGAGCTCGTCAACCAGGAGGTGTTAGAAAAGTGTGGTAAGAGGCTGCATGGTTTTGAAGACATATTTTATTGATTGACTTTTCTCTGCATTTTGTCCAAAACTGAATAAACATGTTCTTTCAGGGATGCTTGCATATTCTGACAATGTCTGTGCGTGCATGTTGTACGCGTGTGGCTTTTTGCTGTCAAGCTCCTGTGGCAGCAATATGGCACCCCTGTGTGTTGAGCCATCTGTTATGTTCTCTCAGAGGAACACACACCATGGTGCCAGTAACAGTAAAGCCATTCACAAACACGAGACTACAATTAGGAGGGACACCTCCCCAAAAAATTTTGTGCTTGTAAAAGACACACAAAGTCTAATATTTTATTGTCAACTTGTGTGTTATACACACATTTTTTCTATGCAAGATGTTTAGAGATGTTCAGGTAAAAAAAAAAAAAATTACAAGGAAATTAAATTAAAAAACTTTTCTCAGTTTTGTATGATTTTTTTTTTTTTTAGGTGAAAAATTCTGCATTTTATTTCTGTGTTTGGGTTTTTGCAGGGCTGGAATACAAATTCATGGTGAAGTCTGTGGATCCAGATGCATCATATGTTGTAAGTGGGAGCAAAACTACCAGTAAGCTAATAGACTTCTCGGTCTCGACTGCTAATGAACATCAAGAAGAACGGATGCAACATAATATTCAAAAAGAAGAATCTAACACCAACATGAAAACAATGACAAGTCCTTCTCTCCTGAATCTTGAAGAAGCTAGGACCTCACTAAACCACACTGGTAAGAAAAAGCTGCAACACAAATGTCAGCAGATTTGCACCCCCTGGCCAAGCACACAGACTGCTCAGCTACAGTGTGACCAAATGTGGGACTAAATGAGCACACAACTCAAACTTATGTGAAGCAGCTGTGTGGTGGACATTTAAAACGTCCCCTCTGTGGTTCCTTTTCCATCTAAGATTTTGTAGCAAATTGTATCATTAGTGCGCTCTGACGTGTTCTGATAACGGAAAATACTTATTAAATATAGTTCTTCTTGAAACAGTTGGAAAAGGGATGCAGCCCGGCAGAGCAGAGAGGAGCAAATTGAAATATTTAATAGATGAACACAAAAATTCAAGAGTATAAAGTAATTTTAAAAACAGTCAGAAATACTGGCAGCAGCAAAAGCCCCCCCAAAAAAGCACAATAATCTGACAAAGGACTGAAGGGTAATAGCAGTTTCTTGCAAAAGTATTCATATTGCTTTGAACTTTTTCAAATCTAGTCAATCTAGTCGTCACTCCTCCCACCACACAGTGCCTTTCAGAAGCACAACTTTTTCACGTCTTATCACAACTCAACCACAAAGTTTAATGTAGGTTTTAGGGATGTGATAGACAAAAAGAAGCTATGCTAAGAGGTAGGAAAATGACTTCATGATGCTTATTGTTCACCAATGTTGCAGTTGATTTTAATTTAGGGCTAATGGGGGATAAATAAATATGCACACCCAAATTTCCCATGTGTATTCGTGAAAACCATTAATTGAAAACCATTTATTAGTTTGGTTTGTACTTCATAATTATGTGCTTGTGTTGGTCTGTCACATAAAATCTCAGTTGAACAAACTGAAGTGTGTGATTGTCTTGTGACAAAATTTGAAAAGTTCTACTTTTGCATGGCACTGAATGCTGGGAAGAGTGATGATTGGTTTGGTAACAGGTGACTTAGTTAACAGATGAGTTACAGCGTGAGGGAAGTGAGTAACTGAAGCCCTGAGGGAAACGAACTGGAGGAATGGCTGGACAAAACGAGCAGCACAAAGTAAAGAGGGACCTGAGGTGTGTTTTTTGTCTAAAACTTTAAACAGAGATAATGATATGGACAAGAGAGTAATGCTTTAAATAGTCCTTAGTTGGGAGAAGGGGTAAACGAGTCTATAAATGTGTGTGAGGGGAACCTGACTTCAGTCTCAGTGAATCAAATCGAATCAGGAAGCAAGCAGGTAGTGTGAACATATTACCAACCCAAACAGGTATTTCCCACACCCAGTGGAAAATAGAGGGATGGGACACATCAGCTGTGAGGCATTTTTTTCTTTGAAAACTTTATTTGTAAATATACAATATTATCACAAGCTATTAATAAAGTAATATTCTGTCAGTCTCAGATTGAGCATAACACATAAAAAAAACATTTAAAAAATTAAAAAGAGGGTAGACACTTGTAAACATTAGAATGAAATAAGTCGAAATTTCTCCAGCCAAAAGCTCTTAGCTTTTAATTTTAAAGATAAGATGTTTAGTTCTGGCTGTTGCAGTTTTTCTTCTGCTGGGAATAGTTTAAACAAACTAAAGGAAAAATAGAAATGATTTGTGGTTAAAACTGTAATCCAGGTGGGATGTTAATTATCATAAAAGCCTAAAGAAAAAAAAATTGACAGAATTTTTTCTTAATAGCATTAGGCCAATAAAATGCTGTCTACGTTAAAATTTAAATGCTGGACACTATCTGGCTTTTAGGGTAGCCTTTGATTTTCCATATTTTATTTGAAACTAAAGCCTTTTTAAATATGTTATTATAGGTAAAAAAATATTTAATCTGTCTGACACAAATTTTTGTCTGATTTATTTATTTTTCTGTCTTGGGTGTGTAGAAAAAGACTTTGAGAACAGCAGCACTTATTTAGCTTTGCACTTTTGATTGAATCCTTTTATTATAATAGTCCAAATGTAAAGTTGTGCTACTAGAAAGTCTGTTTATGACTGAGGGCACTTGAGGGACCAAAGCAAACTAGAGCGTAATTGTGAAAGGAAAATGAAATGATGCATGGTTTTCAATTTTTCTTTTACAGTAGATACAATAAATCTGACAAATGTGCCTAGCGGTTGGATTCGGCCCCTTTTACTCTTATGCCCCTAATTGAAATTCAGTGCAAATATTGCCTTTAGAGGTCATCTAATTAGAAAATTAGAGTTCACTTATGTGTAATTTAATCTCATAAATGGAGCTTTCCATAAAGGCCTCAGAGGAACATTAGTGACCAAATAGCATCATGAAGTACAAAAAACACTTCATACAATCTGACTGTGCTTGTGCTGTTTTACAAAATAAAATGTGATACTTTGTGTTGGTCTGTCACATTAAATCTGAATAAAAGCGATTAGAGTTTCTGGTTGTAAAGTGAAAAAATGTTTAAGGGAAGCTAATGTTTTTGCAAAACAATGTATTGTATGTTTTGCTTGATTAAACAAATACCAAACATTGCAATATCCTTGGTTCAAGTCCCTAAATGCATCTTTGTTACATTTCATAGTCCCCCTCTAATCCTAAATATTCATCTCTGAACTGGCAATAACTCAAACACAGGTGAAAGACATGCAATAAAGAATTTAATCTGTAACATAACGAGTGACTAGATTGCTGAAGTTACTTTAAAAAAAGGTTCCACAAATGTAAACATACAGTTTTTACCATCGAGTCACACTCGATGGAGCTAATTAGTGAACAACAGCCAGAAATCACCTTCTGCTTCAGGCAAAAAATAACATCAATGTGCGCTTATAGGATTATGATTCATATTGATAGATGTTCAACATGTAATACATTCAACCAATATTTTCATGGTAGTTTGGAGATAATAAAAGAAATGCATAAAAACTGCTATTTTGTTGTTTGTTCCCATTGTTCTTTCTTTGCTGCACAGATAAATTAACTTACAGCAATGAAATCACCTCACTTGGGCAAAATCTTGACCCAAGTCTCACCCGTGTGACTGCAGTGATTAAAGGGTTTAAAATCATCCAGTGCAAAATAAAACCAGTGCAATGCTTGGGCTGAGGTCAAGGCCTTTTTTGACAAGTGAAGTTTATTTTTTGTTGTACTTGCACTTTAATGAGTTAGTTGTTTTAATGTCATAAAACAATTTTTGAAACCACCTCCTAACAATTCATTTTGAAATCTTCACTTTGTGAATATAATAAATGCATAAATTAGTGAGGTTTTGTTCCCTTCAGTGCTACAACCTTCACCGTTGTCTTTTTTTTTTCAACAATTTGGATGCTTATGATGTTTGAAGATTTCTTCAAAAACATAAATGTTAGCTGTGTTCCCCCCAGAAAGGTTAAAGTTTAAAGTTTGCATAACAAAGTTGAAAAATAAAGGAAAGGACGCTCCACGACTCCTCATACAGCATTCAAATGAGTTCAAAATGCCGCTGGCACTCATTAGGTGCTGGTCCAGAGAGAGTGGCTATGTGGTAGTCTTTGATGGTCGAGTTCAGCGCAATGTTCAACTTCTGATTAAATGCATTTCTGACTGTAGATTCCCATAAGGGATGGGCTGTGAAGTCAAGAGAGAGGAAGAGGAGGGTATCTGGTACTATAGATGCTGGTGAGTGGCCAAGACGATCATTTTTCTTTCCATTTTTACTATTTTCCTTGATTATTTGCTTAAGTTTTTTGTCTTTTTTCCCAGTTTAACCCTTTTTATATATAAAAAATAATTTAAAACACTTGACAGAATTATACTTTGTAGCCATGCCTTAATGTATATATGCTATTTCTATGTTTTAATACTATGTATCGGAACCTAAAAAATTATTTTCAACTTCTTAGCTCTTAATTTTGAGTAACTACAACCACAAATAATACAAACATGACATGTGACATAGTGTGAATACTTCTTGAACAGAAAAAAATCTAACATAATTTAATATCTTACAGAACAGCAGCAATCATTTGCTTTATGACCTCTTTCTTATGTTCATTTCTATAAAAATCAGTAGGTGTGTAATTAGTTTTTAATAGAAGCTTCCAATTGGCTCATTTAATCGATAATGACACAATCACCTGGGATTGTATTTACTTCATTATAAGCCTGAACCTTCTGAACATTTTTATCTCCCTACTATGTAGATTAATTGTAATAATCACTTAAAATATGACAAAGATATGTTGTTAAAAGATTTTCAAATATGTTGGTACCCCCTGTAAAGATGTGTTAAAAGTCTTACAATAGACGATCTTTTGTTGCAGTGGTGCAATTCAACCTTTAATTCAAGTACATTTATAATATGTAATAATAATGGAAATAATATTGGAAAAAAATATATTTTTATCAAAAAAAATATTGGTCAATGGTGACCTGATTCAAATACCTGGGGGCAGACTTGCCAGCTGATCTCACCTCGAGGAACCAGGTTCCTCAGGAAACTAACACAGATCTATCTTTCCCAGTCTCACACTGGCTACAGACTGTGAGTGGCTCATGATGCTGAAGTTGGTATCTGATTTGGCACTTTAGAAACAGCTATAGAGTCTTGACTCTATAAAAACTTTTATTTCATTTAAATTTATAATAGTTAAAATTTCATCATCCTGTCAAAACTTGCATCCAAGCAATCCATTGTGATTACAAATATTAATATTAATATTAAGATGTTGACTTTGATTCATTACATTGTGCAGCTCTACTTATGCCTGCCTTCCTTCCTTCCTTCCTCCCTTACAGTTTTTGATATTTCCAAGGTATTTATAGCCTGCCCACTGTAGTACTATATCTTCCTTCATAGTGAATTTGAGTATTTTATTTTTAAAATGTGTCATATAAAACTGAGAAATATTTACATGCAAAATGTATTGGAACTCTACTAACTAATGCAATAACATTTCTTTCAATTCTTTACCTAGTAAATGTGTCTGTCTGTATGCGTTCAAATATACAAATATTTCCATTACAATATGGAAATCAGGTAAATGTGGTTTAAATGTAAATATATGGCACTATTTCTGGACCATTCAAGTAACTGTTGCAAATCCCCCCTTTTTCTCCTTTACCCTACCTCTTCTTGACCTCACTAGTGATTTCTGTGACAGATCGCTGTTTGCTGCCAATGTCAGAGGGAGCTTGTTCGGACTATGCTCTGGTGTGGTATTTCCATGACCAGTCAGGGGAATGCAGGCCTTTTGTATACAGCGGCTGTGGTGGCAACCAAAACCGATTCACATCTAGACAGGAGTGCAAGAGTCTATGTGGGATGAAGGGTAGAGCTACGTAAATTCAGTCAGATCTGATGGAGGATCTACCTTCAGACAGCTGATGATGCAGTGACGACAATTCAGCTTTGACAAGGTTTCAGTCCATCAATTTGGTTTTACTGTAGATACTGTTTTTGTTTTCTATATTTCTTTTATTTATAGCGTTTGTGTTGTTTCTCGGCTTTTACCTGTGGCCTGAATAAAGATTTTTTAATGTGAGCAACAGTATGTTAAAGTCTGTACTTTTTCTATACTCATGTCCATGTCATTTGTTTTATGGGTGAAACTGGCATTCATTGAGCTTTTTAATGTGATTTTAATTAATGCTACTGAAAAAATAAAACTGCTTTTAAGTTTGTGATTTTACTGCACCTGGTTCCATCCTTACCTATTACTGTGTATCATAGTCACCTTTCTTATGACCTACATGATGCGATCCGCAAAAATACGAGGCTGGTGGCTGATCTCCTTCTGCTACTGTCATCACCGCATATGTTTGTTTGGTGGGGGGTTTAGTGGGTCAGGCTGGGAGCCAGATGAGAGGCCAACAGGGCCCCAACAAATCTACATCAGACAGTCTCAGCTGTGGCAGGGGATTCCTGCATGGTCACTCATGTGGGGGCAGCACACAATAACTGGGACCTTTTCCCTTTTTAAAAACACACATTAGGTCATGTTGGGCAGGCAGAGATTCTAAAGAGGGAGTTGAGACATAAGTCTTTTGACAACATTCCTGTGAATTGTCTGATTGGATGGATCTTCAGGAATCATACTCAAGCTAACAAATTGTTTACATAAGCTATCTTCCTCGGGCTTCCTTCATGGTAGTCACGATTCTGCACCATGATGTGCTCCCACATATCAAGATGCTTTACAGATCTCCAGCATACAGTGCCTTGCAAAACTATTCACATCACTTACATTTTGTCACATTTTGTCACCTCTGTCACAACCGTATATTATGGGGATTTTAGATGACAGACCAATGCACGGTCCCACATAACTCTGAAGTGGAAATAAGTTGAGTTCTTTCAAACTTTTTAAGGAATAAGAACCTGTAAAGCATTGCATGCATTTCGTAATTGGCCACTATTACAGAAGCAAGTGTTTTTAGTCATGTCTCTACCAGCTTAGCACATCTGAAAGTTTGATCCATTCTTCCTTGTAAACTAGCCAAAACTCAGTCAGTTTGAATGAAGAGCATCTGTGAACAGCAATTTTCAACTCTAATCATAGATTCTCAGTTGTATTAAGGTCTGCACGTTGATTAGGCCATTCTCTTCTCTTCTATGAATGTGCTTTGATGTGAAACATTTCATTCCAGCTTCTATGAGATCATTTGCCAGGACTTAATCCTTCTTTCCATAAACTTTAACCAGATTCCCTGTCCCTGCGAAAGAAAAGCAACCCCTCAGCATGATGGCGCCATCACCATGTTGCATCAAGGGGTTGAATTCAGGTAGATGTGGAAAAAAGTAAGAGTCCTTGTTGTACAGGAACAGTTCATTTCACACTCGTATAGAATTGTAATGCAGAAATGGTTTATTAATGCTCTAGAGGGCCCTGCAAATCCGATTTGGAGATCAACTGTAGGGAAGCAGGAGTGGGAGGACACTTGTTAAGTCTCATATCACAGTATGTGATTGCTCAAGCTGTGAATCCCTCAATTCTTAGTAATGAAGGTGAATAAAGTTAATAAGTAGAGGAAGATTCAACATGGCTTTGTTTCAGTCTTTGCTATAATGGGTTCTGGTCATTTTGAGATATCTGTACACGCTAAAAAAAACCCTGATAGGAGCACCTTCCCTGCTGATTAGTCCTGACAAGTAACTGGACTAAAATCCAACTTTTCAAATAACCATTAGGTAAAGACTTAGAGATAATAACCAGTGACTCTGCTCTTGCTCTTAAAACAGTTTCAAAGGTTTTTTTTTATCTCTTGAAGTCAATATCATGCAAGTTAAACTCTTGGATTCACAAGTACAATTTTATACAGTGCTATCTCTGTGTTGTCTCGATGTCTTTTGCTTTTGTTACATTTCTTTGAGTCCCTTCAGTTTGAATTCATAAATTAATTAAAAACCGATGGTCTTAGATGGTAAATGATTGAGTTACACATAATTTAATATAAAGATTTATAATCAAATGGGACATTTGACTATTGATCTTTATGATCAAATGGGACATTAAAAACTAGCATTGCTTCCCAACTTGAGCAGCAGGAAAAAGTCCCACACAGAAATCTTCACACCCCTTTGAACTTTGAACATCCTGTTAAAGCCACCAACTCTGTTTTTTGTTGGGATTTCATGTGACATAAACATAAAGTGGTACATAATTGTGAAGTAATAGGAAAATTATACATGGTTTCAATGGCGTTTACAAAAAAATCCTAAAAGTGTTGCTTACACGTGTATTCAGCCACCCCTTATTCAGTTCTTTGAACAAAAACCTTTTACTGCAGTTACAACAACATACTGTTATGGTAGTATGCAGATATGCTTTGGTCTAAACCACTCTATTGTAACGCTGGCTTAATCCTATTTAGGGCTGTTCACTCTGTGCGTGATGAACCTTCTTCTCAGTCTCAAGTCTTTCGTAGCCTTTAAAAGTTATTTTTTTCAGAACTACCCTTTATGGAGCTCTATGTCTCATTCCATCAACCAGGACCAGCTTCCTAGTCACTGCTGAAGAAAAGTCTAAAGTGTCAGCTACCACTGCCATGTTGTATTGTGGGGATGGTGTGTTTGAGGTAATGTGTAGTTTCATTTTTTTCTGTCAAGTTTTGTCTTTACATCAAAATGTTTCTGCCTCTCAATGGTTTTTGTGTCACCTATGGCCTGTAGCAAACTGCAAACAGGATTTGTGGTATGCACAACTAGTAGTTGTCCTTTCAACAGATTGAACATTCTAAGCTGTGAATCTCTGAGTCGGCCCCAGAGTTACCATAGGTTTCTCAGGTGCTTCTCCGGTTCATGTTTGCTTTCTCTGGCCTGTCATTTTAGGCAGGCAGCCGTACACAGGAGCTGGATTTATGCTGTTACAAACAGTTGGAATCTTTAACAGACTTAGTGGAGGCAGATACAAACGCACAGCATGCTTTCAATAAAAAAAAATTATTTTGTTCAACAATTATGCACTACTTTGTGTTTGTCTCTTACATAAGTTGCCAATAAAAACTAGTTGAAATCTGTTGCTGTAACGTAGCAAAATCTGGCTGAGTTCAAATGGAGCTCTCCTTGGTGCTGAAAGGTTTGAAGATTTGCAATTCCAGTCAGTTGTTCTCAGTCGTGAAGATTCCGGTTCGTAAAAAGGGGATTGCAACTTTTTTTTATTGTTTTTTTTTCCCACCACTACATCACTGCATGACGACCAATGGGACAGCTTGGTGAAAAACCAAAATGTCAAAGGGATGACGTTGTTGCTGGCGTAAGGCTGCAGTTTGAAGTCACCTACTAAACGAATGCAGTGGGAATGGACAAGGAAGACACTCTGCCGGGCAGACAGACAGTGCGCACTGCTGACCTCCGAACACTGTCAGGATTTGAAATAAAAACTTCACAGGAAGATTTCTGGTTGTTGGCTTCTCGTTTCAGGCTGGTTCCAACCCCAAAGAGTATTCTTTATCTTAGGACAAGAGAGGTAAATACATGTTTTCTGTTTGTTTTTTGCCTGGTTGTATATTTTTGTTATGACTTATTTCTCCTCCTCATATCAAGCCTAAAATAAAATGTTGCATTTCAAATCTTACTCGCACCAAGAGAAGAAAAGTTTGTTGTTTCTCTACGGAGGTATGTTTGGTGTGTTATTTAGAAGTAGAGAAATAATTATTTTCACTCATTTGCCTCCCTTGCCTATATTCTTTGGTTTTTGTCTCAGAGGACACAGCATGCTATCGTCCCTGAAGACCCTGCTGCTGCTCTCCGTCCTGTGCGCACCGACATCCAGCCTGTGCCTGCGCCTCTACCGGAGCCGTTCCGACCTCCTCTGCAACGACCACATGTCTTTGGGAGCTCGAAGTGAGGAGAGCGAGCCGGGCTACTCCCCCGTAGACGCCTGGGCTTCCCTCCTGCAGTCCGCGGATTATCTCTCCTCGTCCTCCTTGGCAGACTCCAATCGGGAAAAAAGGACTTTAAGTCCCGCAAACTACCGCTTCATGAGCCGGACGAAGCTCAGAGGGCAGATGCTTCGCAACAACATCAAAACTGACCGAAGGAGTAGACTGACCCTGTCCCTGGACGTCCCGACCAACATCATGAACGTCCTCTTTGACGTGGCCAAAGCCAAGAGCCTGCGCGCAAAAGCGGCTGAGAACGCGCGGCTCCTGGCGCAGATTGGACGAAGGAAATGAGAAAACACGGACAAACTTTGATTGTGCACACAGCTATGATTAAATGTAATAAATAACGTATTTTTCATTGAATAAATAACAATTTGTTTCTCCACAGGCGCGTTAAACATCCACTCTAACAGGTGAAACCATGTTCTAATTGCAAAAACCTCATAATGTCTGTGAGTTTGTGAGCATTGTGTTTGCTGTACAAATCAAAGCACAGCGAGAAACCGGCCTGTTCTATAACATAACTGTAAGAAATCACATTAAAAGATGGCTCAATTTTGATTTAAAATGCATCTTTAAATTCCTCCAACATTTGGTT
Source organism: Crenichthys baileyi (assembly GCA_036173005.1). Taxonomy (NCBI): domain Eukaryota; kingdom Metazoa; phylum Chordata; class Actinopteri; order Cyprinodontiformes; family Goodeidae; genus Crenichthys; species Crenichthys baileyi. The sequence continues at coordinate 276,413 of JAHHUM010000664.1, forward strand.
TAACATGGTACATCAGTCAAAAATTGACCATTTGATATATTTTCCCTCTTAATTTCAGTACAATTTTGCTTTTATGACGAAGACGATTCATTGGCTTGTAGTATTTTTTATCTTAACTAATTTATATTTTAATCTCATAAGACGCATGAATAAACTGTGAATCTTGCAGATGTGTGAAGTACTGTTTTTATGTAGTACTACATAAAGTCACATGATTTGCGTGGTAACTGTCTTAATTCCAGACAAAATACTAGTGTATTTTTTTTTTCTTTTTTCTTTTCTTTTTCTTTTTTTTTAGCTTTAGAACAAATATTGAAATGTGGAGGATATTGTCCAAAATTACATTTAGTGGTATTAGGGGGGCATTTTTGTGTCTCTTTGCTAATTTTTTTGATGTTTTAATGATTCCTTTTACTGAAATTTCACACTAAACATCACTAACAGTGGTGAAAACAGCTCATTGACAATAAAATACTGTACAAATCACCTGCAAAGTTCATAAATACAGTAAAATGCAAATGCATGTGAATGTATGTTGTCATCAGATGTCTCTTATTTTTCTACTTTCCAATAAAGGATTATTTTTCCTTAAATAAAGCAGATGTAACTACATACAACTGCCTCTTTCCATACAATTATAAAGGGCAAGATACATAACATATTCTCCCACAGTTCAAAATCATGGCTGTTAGGTTAATTGATTACTCTAAAATTGTCCTTAGTTGTGAATATGTGCTTGCACAGTTGTTGGTCCGGTGTGTCTCTCTTTTGGCTAATGATGGACTGAAAATCTGTCAAGGGTGTACCCCACCTCCAGCTCAATAATCGCTGAAAATAAGCAGAGACCCTCCAAAGATAAGCAGGTATAACAATAGAGGGATTCTTTGAAAATAGGATTTCACTGTTTCTAAAAGCAGAGCCTCGCTGTTTTGCTAGGGATACATCTGCAGTACTCTCTGTCTAAAAATGACTCTAATAAACATGAATGGCTGGCAATACTGAGATGCCATAATTTGCTTAAAGCAGTCCGTATTAGTACTGACACTATAGATTTTGACCACTAGATGGCACTAAAATATATTTTTGTCAAAAGCTTTTGCTCAAATCTTACTTTTATATTTGAAAAAAAAAAACACATTTACCAGTATTTCATATTATCACGCCTTAATTTCATTTTAAATGTCAGTATTAATATATCCATTTGCTTGGATAAAATACACAACTGCCTTTGTATGTATGTTTCATATTGAATCTCCACAGCCCCGAATCAAAGCGCTGAGAAATGTCGACATCTTGTGGTCTTTTAGGGTAACTGCACACCAGATCTGGGTAAACCAAAAATCCACAAGTCAAATACTGAGTTAGGCCGTTCCGGAGGTAGATAAACTACTCAAAAAAATGTTTCTCTATATCTTGTAATTTATCAGCACTAGTTATTAGATTACAGACGTTTATTTGGGTTTTCCACTACAACGAATGTAGATATAAATCTCATATGCTAGATTAAGGGTAAATAATGACCCGTAAGAAAAGTTTGAAACCTTGACTTTATTGATTCATTTTGGTTAAATAAAGTTAAATCAATAATAAAGCTAAAACCAGACTCCCATCACAGCACATTCAAAACTAATTATAAAAAAAATGCTTTTTGGTCAACAGCGCCCTCTATTGCTTCACACGTAGGATTACACGTACGTCGTTTCCGTCGACGTGGACGCCCCCGACAGGAAGACAGGCTTCATTTTGGCTACGTGGAAGTAGCTCCTGGTATATCCAAGGCTGAGAGCATCTGCCGCCCTCCAATCACTTAAAATGATTAAAAAATTTGATAAGAAAGACGAAGAGTCTGGTAAGGTTTTAAATTCAATATTTTAATGAATAGCAGAGTTTTAACAACGGCAATTTAGTACAGAACCTTGGTAAATGCAAACACAGTGTTGGTCTGTTAGCTCGCTAGCTAAAGTTAACTAACCTGACCGTCAACACAGGTTTACAATAACATTTGTTAACAAATTCCTACATGATGTCCAAGAACAGAACAGTGCTGCAGCTTTATCAGGTTTACTTATCTCTGTTTGTGGTGACACTAAATTCCGAATAAAGTTTTGTCATGTTTACTGTTACGTTATTGCATTAGCTAAGCAAGCTAGCGTTGCCTGACGAGTCTTATCCTGTCAGTTAGCTGCTTTAATTATGTTTTCTCTGAATTTGTGATCAAGATGCAGTATACAAGAGTGAAAAACGCTAAAACCACAACCTTGGTTTTCTAATGGCTTTTTGTCCTGTTGTATATTATCTTCTCATTGGTTATTGGTAAAGAGCCTAAGTTTAGGATGTATGTGGTACTCCAATACATTATTTCAATGCATTTCCCCTAAATTCCCTTAAATTATGATGTTTCAAATTTTTTGTTTTCTTTACCGAAACGATAAAAAAAGTCTCCATTTAAATTGTGCCGAGTTCAGTTGAATTTTATAAATATTTGGTTGAGGAGAAAAATACTTGACCACGATATGTTGGCAATTTTTTGGGGTTTTGTTTGAAGGAAAGCAAAGAACTTTAAAATTATACCAAAACCATGTGTGCAGGTTCAAAATTAGGACGCTACAGTGTTACAAAAGCTGAAATTTTGGGGGTAATGAATGTCCTTCAATGGACACTACACTATTGAAACGTTGTGACACTAAATCATGAACACTTTCTTTACTGCAGCCCTTTTTTGACATTGCTATTTTAAATTTGGGCTTTGGTGAATGAGTTACCTCATTTCGTGGTTAGAATGAATGCCAGTTAAATCACTTGAAATACTTTGTTTATTCACCCAGAAAGTAGCTATAAAAATATTTTGAATTGAAACAAAAAAGACATTCTGCTTGCATTCCTTTTCATTGTCAACAGTATAGTTGAATTCTGAAATTAGGATTGAATCTTCACCCTATTTTTGATAAAACTTAAGCTTGGATAAAGTCAGGAAAGCATTTTACCACATATCAAATTAATAGACTTTTTTTGAAATATAGTTGCATGAAAACAAAAGCGGATCATGTGAAATTCTGGTGATGAATACGATATCAGTGGGAATTCTGAAAACTGCAACCCACAATAAATAAATGCAGTTATTATTTTTGTTCTTCTATTAATGCATTTATTTGGTCCCATAGGAAGTGGGTCAAACCCTTTCCAACACTTGGAGAAGAGTGCAGTCCTGCAAGAGGTAATGTCAGCTTAAGCATAAGCTCTACACTTATTTCTGTAAATGGCAAGACTGAGCAAATAAAAAAAGTTGTAGTATTACTGAGTAATGCATGGTGGTGGTTTGAATTCACAGGCTCGTATCTTCAATGAGACGCCTATCAACCCAAGAAGATGCCTCCACATCCTCACCAAGATCATCTACCTTCTCAATCAGGTAAAAACAAAACAAATGTTTAGTCTTCTCTGTCTTTTGAGTGTGGTATTCCCTTTAACGTCAAAGCTAACTCCTTTTCTTGTATTTTTTCATGTAGGGAGAGCATTTTGGGACCACAGAAGCCACTGAGGCTTTCTTTGCTATGACAAGGCTGTTCCAGTCTAATGATGTAGGACAGAACCCGTTCACCTAATTGTTACGGTTGGAAAACGTTTCACTTTTACGATCTAAACAAGCTTTACTGTCTTATTTAGCAAACCCTGAGGAGGATGTGCTACCTGACTATCAAAGAGATGGCAAACATCTCTGAGGATGTCATCATTGTCACAAGCAGGTTTGTGTCAATAAATCGACTAGTTGAAGTGTAATTTTAAAAGTATTTGCCCCCTTACAGTTTACTTGGCCCTGCATGAAAAAGGAATACCCTAAATCTAATAATTGGCAGTGAGTCTTTTTCCATGTCCTTGGAGGAATTTTAGCCCACATCTCTTTGCAGAAAGGTTTTATTTCAGCCACATTATAGAGGTTTTGTTTATGGACCTGTTTAAGGTCATGCCACAAGATCTCAATTGGATTTAAGTCTGGACTTTCGCAATCCTCTCCAAAGCCATTTGATATTGAGGTTGAACTTAAGGTCACAAAGGAATGGCCAGACATTGTCCTTTGTGCTCATTCAGTGTCTTAGTGTTGAATTAAGAAATGTGACTTTAACTGATGTAAATGGATTGCTTGAGATGTTTTTGGTTCTAATGTGACCTCCTGGGTATGTTGTCCTTGCTCTTTTGGAGTAGTTTTGGTAGGCAAGCCTCTCCTAGAAAGGTTCACCACTGTTCCCGTGTTACTCTGTTCACTGAAGCCCCGAAGCCTTAGAAATGACTTTAAACCCTTAAGAGACGGATTTCATGGACTTTTCCGCCTGTTGTTGAATTGCTTTTGAAAATCGTTTAGCCTGCTTCCTGTTGTCGAGCGGGTTACATTTAGGGATGTCTTGATTGTAAAGGTCCGGCAGTAATCAAAGTGGGGGTTATTTTCTTTATAGATTAATTGATTTTGGTTCAATGACGTTGATGTTTCTTGTGCAATTGAGAACGGATTTCCTTTTTTTATGTGAAGAGAAGATTTATTATCAGAATCTTGTGTTTATTTGTCATTGTTTTAATAGCTTAACCAAAGACATGACTGGGAAGGAAGATGTATACAGAGGTCCAGCCATCAGAGCCCTGTGCAGGATTACAGATGTGAGTGAAGTTTTCCTTTTCTTTTAGTTTACAGATCTCTGTCACATTGTTGTCCCACTGAGGAATAAAAATATCTCCCCTTTGGAGCGTTGTTTATTTTTTGTGTCCTCCCCACAGACCACCATGCTGCAGGCCATTGAAAGGTACATGAAGCAGGCTATTGTGGACAAGGTGCCCAGTGTGTCCAGTTCAGCTCTGGTCTCCTCTTTGGTATGACTTGTCAGCCTTTTTTATTAAAATAAAAAATGACACAGAATGTGTTGTGTTGATGTTCATTTTATTGGGTAATCATACACCCAAGTGTTTCTGCTGTTGAATGACATCCTCTGCTTCAACTCCTCAGCACATGGTGAAGATGAGCTACGATGTGGTGAAGCGCTGGGTGAATGAGGCCCAGGAGGCTGCCTCTAGTGACAACATCATGGTCCAGGTAGGAAAGACATGAGCCTGTTGGACAATGTAGTCTTGGGATTCATGAAGGAAATCTTCTAAGTTCTGTGTTTTTTTTGTTTTTTCCCCCTGTTAGTACCACGCTCTCGGCCTGTTGTATCATCTCAGGAAGAACGATCGCCTCGCTGTGACCAAGATGCTCAACAAGTTCACCAAGTCGGGCCTGAAGTCCCCCTTTGCCTACTGCATGCTGATCCGCATTGCCAGCAAACTGCTGGACGAGACGGAGGGAGGGTGAGCAGACTGGAACATGATTGGACAAAACGGTTCCTTAACCATGATGGATAAACCAGTATTGATGAAGTGCATTTTATCTTAACCTGCAGTCATGACAGCCCCTTGTTTGACTTCATCGAGAGCTGCTTGAGGAACAAGAACGAGATGGTCGTTTATGAGGCTGCTTCTGCCATTGTCCACATGCCCAACTGTACTGCCAGGGAGCTGGCTCCTGCTGTGTCAGGTTAACAGAGCACCCAGTTCTTATTTAGAAAGCTTGTGCAATATGCATTTTCCCCCAGTATGGATTAATATTTGATATTCCTAACACTAAGGTTTTTTATTTTATTTCAATTCAGGTTATTTCTATTTGGCCAGTTCACACCAAATGTCATCTCAAGGAAATAAAAATAAAAAATCCAATTTCTACACAGATATAGACAACTCAATCCCTAATTTGATTCAAGTTGTTAAACTATGCAGTCAAGTTTCGTTTATTATTCAAGTTGGTTGGCTGTTTTTTTTATCTATGGAAGCCCGGCCGCCTGCATCGAGTTGTTAACCTCGATATGAACCTTCATACTGAGCATCCATGTAGCGACAGGGAAAAGGAGAATTCCCCTTTAACAGGAAGAAACCTCCAGCAGAAACAAATACATTTTTTCGTATGCCCAAAATATGGAAGTTTAATGTGAAATAAATGGAAACTATTATAAAATTTCTTTTATTTAGATTTTTGCAGGAAAGTTAGTTGTTGTGAAGTGATTAATACCTAAATAAGTTGATCGATCTATAAAATTTAGCCATTCACTCAGTGCACTTTATAATGCACAGATAAAGTTTCAGTGTATTATTAGATTTCAAAGATGCTGGAAATGCTTTCTGACATGATTTAATTCTGACATGATTTAATTCTGACATGGTTTAATTTTCTTCACATTTCAGCAGCTGAATGCCCCTTGTTTTACCTTTTTATTATTATATGCATTACAGCATTACTGAAGTAATGTGAAGTAATTTGATGATACAAGACAGTTGTAGGAAGCCCACGTGTGTGAAGAAATGTGAGTCGCTCAGCAATGCACACATTACACTCCTGCCTCACTGCTTGTTGTAAGCCAGGGTTGACATTAGCAACAGTTTAGGAAAAAAGGCAGAGATGCCAAAAAATGATCTGATTTTAATCCGTAGATCTAATGGTGGATGTGTCTCCCTGCAGTGCTCCAGCTCTTCTGCAGCTCCCCTAAAGCAGCGTTGAGATATGCTGCTGTTAGGACCCTCAACAAGGTACATGTCTTGATTCGTGCTACATTATTTGGCTTCCGATGCAAGCCCACTAAAGTAGATGTATACGAGTTCCTTATTGTGTTCTTCAGGTGGCCATGAAACACCCGTCGGCTGTGACTGCGTGCAACTTGGACCTGGAGAACCTGATCACCGATTCGAACCGCAGCATTGCAACCCTGGCCATCACCACGCTATTGAAGACCGGCAGCGAGAGTAGCGTGGACCGGCTCATGAAACAGATCTCCTCCTTCGTCTCTGAGATTTCTGATGAATTCAAGGTGAGAAAGAGTGGATGTGTTTAATTCCTTGGTTTTTAATTTTTTCTTCATCTGAAGAATCTTAAATCTTTTTGACATTTGTTTCCAGGTGGTGGTTGTGCAGGCCATCAGCGCCCTATGTCAGAAGTATCCCAGGAAGCACAGCGTCATGATGAACTTCTTGTCCAACATGCTGAGAGATGATGTAAGTTACTTTCTAAAGCTTAGTAAGTTGGGTAGGATTAGTGTCTACAGACTGATTATTCTAGTAGCTTGTGCTTCTTCCTACATGTATTATATTGAAAATCACTTTCCTCGCTGCAGGGTGGTTTTGAGTACAAGCGAGCCATCGTGGACTGCATCATCAGCATCATCGAGGAGAATCCTGAGAGCAAAGAGACGGGCTTGGCCCATCTGTGTGAGTTCATTGAGGACTGTGAGCACACAGTGCTGGCCACAAAGATCCTGCACCTGCTGGGCAAAGAGGGTCCACGGACCCCGCAGCCCTCCAAGTACATTCGCTTTATATTCAACCGGGTGGTGCTGGAGAGCGAGGCGGTTCGTGCAGGTGAGACGGCGTGAAGACGCGCATGCTGATCAGTGATCTAAATTTATTTTAGCAGCAGGGTAGTTTGATTACCATCATTTTTTCGTTTTTCCACCATCAGCTGCTGTGAGCGCTTTGGCTAAATTTGGAGCTCAGAATGATGATCTGCTGCCGAGCGTCCTGGTTCTCATGCAGAGGTGAACCGTTGCCTTTATTTAGCTTATTTAGAGTCTGTTTCGGTCCCTGAATTATTAATTTTTTTTTAAAGCATCTTTCCGTTTTTATTTTTTCCTTTATTATACTACTGCATATTTGTTTAAATCACAGAATGAATTGAACTCTGCCCTAAAAATAGACAAGATCCACCATCAACGATTATAAAATCAGTTTGTTTGCTTATCTTGTCTCTACTGACCTCTAAAACGTCTGGGATTTTTTTTAGAAAAGACGCCTGACTGATGTGTTTACAACTGCAAAAGGAAACACCGCTTGATGCTACTAAAATACTATATTTACATACAAATTTTAAACAAATGTATAGCATAAATACAATTACATTCATTTAAAACAAAGTACCGGCAGAGGGAATTCCTTCATAGATTTTTAAACGTCCAGCATTAATGTGAATACAGATTAACACGGCTTGGTCTCACAGGTGTATGATGGACAGCGACGATGAGGTGCGAGACAGAGCTACTTTCTACATGAACGTGCTGCAGCAGAAGCAGAAAGCTCTGAATGCTGCGTACATCTTTAATGGTAAAATTACTTGTTTTGTTTTTTTTGTCTGTGGTCTGTAGCTGCTGCATTTTAAAATAGCATCAGTCTGGAGCCGTCCATAAGTCTCACAATACAAACGTCACAGGAAATCGCAATGTCAGATGTTGACATGTCCTCTACCTTGTCTTAGGGCTGTCTGTGTCCATTCCTGGCTTGGAAAAATCCCTCCACCAGTACACCCTGGAGCCCTCAGAGAAACCTTTTGACATGAAGTCTGTACCTCTGGCGACCACTCCAATCACAGAGCAGAAAACCGGTACAGCCACGTTTTGTTTTCTCCTGATGGAATTACTACACAATAATTCTCTGTACAAAAAAGATAAAAAATTGTTTTGCTCTTAGAAATTGCTCCTGTTGCTACCAGCAAACTGCCAGAAAAGTTGGCCCCATCACGCCAGGACATCTACCAGGGTATGACTGAACGTCTTACTGGTCTACGCATGCCTGTTAGACCAGTTAGTGCTCGCCATCGCCATAGATGATTAATCATTAAACGTCCACGTTAGCAGTCCTTTCTACTGATGTTATTTTTTTTCTCCCCCTCTCTAACTCCAACGCGCAGAACAACTTGCGTCCATCTCAGAATTCCAGGCTCTCGGCCCGTTATTCAAGTCATCAGATCCAGTACAGCTGACCGAGGCTGAGACAGAATATGTGGTTCGCTGCATCAAGCACACATTTGCCCGACACATGGTGTTCCAGTTCGATTGCACAAACACCCTGAACGACCAGTTGCTACAAAAGGTTATTTAAAAGCTGGAACAGTGGCGCTGCCGACTGGACACTGGTTCTGACATTTGTCCAAACTTTCCTTGATTGGGTCGTACAAGGCTAAACTATTGTGTGTTGCAGGTGATGGTGCAGATGGAGCCATCAGAACCCTATGAGGTGGTACACTACATCCCAGCCGCCAGCCTCCCCTACAGCCAGCCTGGTTCCTCGTACACTTTGGTGCGGCTGCCTGATGATGACCCGACGGCGGGTATGAAGGCCGGGTTTACTGGGCTTTTCAGCCCAGTTTCACAGTTTGGAGAAAGTATAATTGCAATAATAAAAACATGGGTTAAGCATAATTGACATGGTGGTTGTTTGGTTTACTAACATCCAGAACCTTAACTCATTTAGTATGGATAAAACATCTCAATGGTCTATAAGTTCTATGCTAATTGGTTCTATGCTAATTGGTTCTTGATGCTATATTGGAGTGGAAAACAGAAGGGTTTCTAAAAGACCCCAATTGTTTTCTAAAGAAACATTGAGACGCAAACAAAAAAGAAAAGAAACTTGAGTTTTTTACCACCTGTCAGTTCTCTACAGCCTACTCTCTCTGACTAGTAGATCACGAGGTACTTTGATCTATACTTAGCTTACCTAAGTAGATGCTGTATTATTCTGATTCATCTGGATTATTGTGTATTCTTCTTAAATTGATTAATTAAGTGGTGGGGAAAACATATGCCCACCCCAATGACCTGTCCTGGCTCCCCCTTGCCGTAGCATATTTGTTGTACCTCGTTGATCTCTAGTTAGAGTAACCCTATCATATCAACACTAGAACTCAGTTCCTACCAGCCAATTTAATCATTAAGTTTGTAAATTTAGTCATAACTCAGTTTTTTTGCCAGTGTCTGGAGGTTGCCCTAAGCAAGGTTTGAACCTACAACCACAACGGTTCAAAGCACATCTTCTAACCTCTGCGCCAACCACCCAGACACACATGGAGGGATGGTCATTGTTCTACAGCCTGCAGTGGCAGCTGGACATTGTTACAATTGGTTAAAGAAGAAAATTGTTTCAGGTTCAATGAAGTCATTGTTTTCCTAACTTCAAACTTGAACATAATGATTATAGTTCTCTCCTCTAATAGAGCAGTCCTTATCGGCCAGTTGGTTTTAGTACTACAACTTAAAAAATATGGACCAAACATGGATGGAGAACTGAATCTATTTGAATTGGGAAGAGCTTCTACTTAAAATGCCGCGTTTGTTTGCAGTGTCCTGTACCTTCAGCTGTACAATGAAGTACCTGGTGAGGGACTGCGACCCCAACACCGGAGAGCCTGACGATGACGGTTATGATGATGAATATGTGGTATGTAGAGATGGAGGTCTGAGCTGGTAAGATGGGTGAATCTGCCTGCGATCTGGGGTTTCAACTATGTTTTTAAAAAAACTCCCTTATTCAGCTGGAGGACCTGGAGGTGACGGTCGCAGATCACATACAGAAAGTTTTGAAACCAAACTTCGGAGCAGCGTGGGATGAAGTGGGAGACGAAAATGAGAAGGAAGAGACGTTTGCCCTGGCATCCGTGCGTACGCTAGATGGTATGCACTCTGAACGTTTGACTGGATAATTTTGAAAAGCTTTCCCAGATTCAAAAATTATGTTAATTAGCTGATGTGTGTGTAGGTAATTCCATCCAGAGGTGTGTTTTATTCATGCACTAACTGATGTCTGTTTTAATGCATCGTTTCCAGAGGCGGTGGGTAACATCATCAGCTTCCTGGGAATGCAGCCGTGTGAACGCTCTGACAAAGTTCCTGAAAACAAGAACTCCCACGTCCTCTTTCTCGCTGGTGAGTCTCGCATATATTAAGTCCAGAACTATTACAAGTCGTCCTGTTTCTTCTAGTAACCTGTGGGTCAGATTCTGTGTTTAACAAGGTTCCTGATAGTTTACCCACCTCTCCACCCCAGGTGTGTTTCGAGGAGGTCATGACGTGCTGGTTCGAGCTCGTCTGGCGCTGGCTGATGGCGTCACCATGCAGGTGACAGTTCGCAGCAGCGAGGAGACCGTTGTTGATGTGATTCTGGCCTCTGTGGGCTAACACTAGAAATCTGTGCCAACGCAGCCACAAAGCGTGTAACAACCGTCATCCACCACTTCCTCAGTCCTGAAGTTTAACTCGTTATTGTGATTATGTCTTATGTATTAAAATGTTTTACAGCTTCCATATAAACTAAAACTCTCCCCCTCTCTCTCCGCACTTCTGCTTCTGTGAAAATATTGTTTCTTTCAACTTCACAATAAACTTTGTCAATAAGCAGCTGGCAACTTTTTTTTTTTTACAAAATCTTTATTTAAAAGAAAAGTTGACATTTTGTCAATGTCATTAAGTTTTAGAGTAATGTAGAAAATTATATCAAAAGTAATTAAAATGCAGGATTCAATAGTGTTCAACATTACAGTAGTTCATCTTCTCAGATGGTTTATAAATGATTATTTGTTGTCCTCAGACTGAACTTCAGCTCCTACTAATTTAATATTCTTAAATCATTTTTAACTTATCTTTGATCTGGTTATGGTCCCTGACACTGTTCAGAAGGAGTGAATAAAATTAAAATAAGCCTTTAAGAACCCGGTGGGATCTTCCAGCTGCGGGTAGTGACTGATGTGGTCATCCAGAATCGTGATGGTCGACCTCTTTACCAGATGCCTGCATGAACAAAACACAAGATCCAAATCACAGATGATTCAAATCAAAGCTTCTACTGGTTATTTTTGGTAATCAGGACCAACTCAGCATCGGCACAATTTTAATAGTGGTAAAACTTTGTCAAATCCAGACAAGAATATCCAGGATTTGACTTAAAAGCAGACATTGTCGTTTGAGATTTTGTTGTTTATAAAATTCTTTAAAAAAAGCAGTCTTAATGTTCAGTTTGTTTGGTATTTTAACCAGACCCACTTTAATAACCACAGGTCATCTTAAAAATCCAGATTTTAATTTCTTTAGAGGCTAAAAGCAGCAAAATTACCCTTTTTAGTAAACTGGTGTGTATTTCTAGATAGAGGAAAGACTATAAGGCATAATTATAAAAACTTGGATTAGATGAAATTAAAAAATAATTATCCTGACTTGAGTTATATTAGTAGTTTCTGATACAAGGCTGAACAATTATATATAGAAGCTGAGAAGAACAATAGAAATAGTTTTTGAGTAGTTTGCTTAAGGGTGTCAGACACACAAACCCTTTACTGATTTACATTTGTAACAGTTCAGGAAAAAAAAAGGCACTCTTCCTTTCACATCAACATTACACACTGGTTTATGTTGGTCTATGCATAAAAGTCCAGTATAACACATTGAGAGCTTGTGGTAAAACAGTTCAAAGGTCGTGAATACTTTTGCAAGGCACTGTTTGTGTTGTTGGAGGAAGGGTCACTCACACGTAAAGACGGATGAACTGTGGATGGGGGTTGACGGGGTCCAAGGGCCCGTAGATCATGTGCACTGAAACACAAAAGGGAGAGGAAAGAGGAAAAGTGAAATGGAAGATGGGATCAGCAGTAGATTTACTTTAGTAGGTGACAAATCATTTTAGTGTGACTAAATAAATGGTCTCAATTTATATAGGTCTTTATCTAGTCATACTGACCACTCAAAGCACACTAGAGCCACATTTCCCCTGATCATACTCACAAACCTGCACACATTCATGTGCCTTGCCCAAGGGCACATCAACATGAGGTAGGAGAAGGCTGGGATCAAACCTGTAACCTTCAAACTGCAAGGTGACTACTCTTCCTACTGAGTCACAGTCGCCTCAACTGAGAAGTTCATACGAAGTCTGGAAAAGAGATTTTAGCATTCTTTGGGTCTGGATAAGTATGGAAACCTGAAATAATACACTGCTCAAAAAAATAAAGGGAACACTCAAATAACACATCCTAGATCTGAATGAATGAAATATTATCATTGAATACTTTGTTCTGTACAAAGTTGAATGTTCTGACAACCTGGATGAGCTGCACTACCTGAGCCACTTGTGTGGGTTGTAGAGTCCGTCTCATGCTACCACGAGTGTGAAAGCACCACCAACATTCAAAAGTGACCAAAACATCAGCCAGAAAGCATAGGTACTGAGAAGTGGTCTGTGGTCCCCACCTGCAGAACCACTCCTTTATTGAGTGTCTTGCTAATCGCCAAAGATTTCCCCCTGTTGTCTTTTCCATTTGCACAACAGCATGTGAAACTGATTGTCAATCAGTGTTGCTTCCTAAGTGGACAGTTTGATTTCACAGAAGTTTGATTTACTTGGAGTTATATTGTGTTGTTTAAGTGTTCCCTTTATTTTTTTGAGCAGTGTAGATTGTATTTCCAGAATTCAATATCCTGTTGTGTAACTGTTGTCCTTCTTTGTATACATCCTTTCTTCATGTTTTGTTTCCCTTTTCTTTTTTTCTTCCTTTTTGTGCCCGTCTTTTCATTCCTATCCATTTCTTTTGCTCTCTCTCTCTCTCTCCATCCTGCATCACTTCCTGCCTTGTGTCCTCCCTTCTTTTTTCCAGTTTCTGGTATTTCCAGGATAGTTAAAGTTCGAACACTAATGTAATATCTGCCATAAATTATTAGTGAAACTTAGGATTTTACATTTTAAACAGATAATTCTGGTTTGAATAAGTCTATTTTTTATATGGGGAGTTTAAAAGACCCCTGTAGCATCCAGGATATCACATAATTTTCTCAATCTCTTTGTGGCACAAGTTGCAGCGACACTGTCTTCCCTAGACGCCCTGCTGTTGGTCGCAGATGGACTTCGTGGCTGCTCCTTACAGGCTGAGCAGCTTAGCATCACTGGCCAGGGTTAATACACATTTTTAGGAAGGGCTTCCTATGCCCAAAAGCCACCTCTGATCTGACCTCTGATCTATGAACTTACATGGGGCATGCGTGGACGTGAGCACTCCCACCCAGCGATCTCTGTGTTGAAATCTCTGATTGATGTACTGGAGAATACTGAGAAGATAGAAACCACATGTAAGTGAGCAACCTGAATCAGAAACAGTGAGCATGTAAATGCAACATCACCTGTCCAAAACGAGGTTGCCATCATTGTAGCGTAAACTTGTCCACATGTCCCAGAACTCTGCATCTGTGGGCTGTGTGTAAGGACCGAACACTTCTCCAATGCTACCAAAAAGCGAAAATAGTAGATAGTAACATAAAATTTATCCTTGCATTGTTTTATAAACGCTAAGGTCTTGTTACCCCTTTTGGAAGATCATAAAGTTGGTGAGGCGTGTCAGAACTGTCGCCAGAATACTTGAGTCCTTCAACAGCTTAAGGGGACAAATTAAGAAAAATGTCAGCCACAAGAGAAATGTCCATTCATTTTCTATCCCTTTGAATACTTGCTGTAAACAGCAGAATATAATATTCCACATGAGCTGAGAAGTAGAATGAAGACAGGTTGACTCACTGTCTGCAGCAACCGCGGGTGGTGCGTTTCTGGGAATATTCCTGTTGGAAAAATAACTATCAGGTTTATCCATGTTTATCCAGGGAAGTTTTAGAGCACAAATTTCATCACGTATTAGAGCCATAACTCCTAAAAATCTAAATAAGAAACAATAATTCATAAACAGCTTTTCCATTATTTTTCAAAGCACACAAGTTGTTTTAAAGGCTAATTTTTACATTAAAAATAAAAACAGCTTTCTCAACAAACGGGGAGTGAGTACCAAATAAGGATGAAGACATGTCACTGATTAACTACAGCTGCAGTCTGATTGTACATCAGTATTTTAATGTTTAACTATTATCTACCACATGGGTAGCATCACCTTAAAATTGTTTTTAAAACTAAATAAGACTGACGGAGGGTGTCCAAAGTGTAAACCGTTGAAAGCTACATTGTTGTAGACCAAAGATTTAGGCAAATTAAAGTCGGCTATTCTGGTTGTTGGGAGGACCTGGATCCAAAACTTCATCTATCCAGACACTGCTTGAATTTTATTTTACTGTTTTTACCCTCAAGCAGATGCTAAAATAAGTTGAGATAGCTTTTTTTCAAAGCAAAGCACATACAACACATATAGATGTAGGTATTTAGGATGGAAATTAGCAGAATTAGGCATTATAGGGCACAGCACTGACTACTGAATGTGCTTCCAATATGCGACCTTTGCTGCACCAGAAGCAGATTGAGGTTAATCTGCAGCAATATTCTACATTCTTCTATAGGTTGTTTAGATCTCCATGCTCCTACTATCAGACAAACTCAAATTCAAGCTGCAGATGTTACATTCCCAACTTTTGTCTTGTGTTATCCATCAATGCTAGAGTCCAAACATGTCGTCATTACTCTTTTGCAAGTTTTGGCTGCCTTGTGCACCTTCTTTATTTGTCATTCAACATATTTCTCAATTTTGGTCGCGTAAATGAATCTACCTGTTGTGATGTACAGACCTAAACACAAAAAGGGTTCAGGCTTCTTAACATCAAAGAGATTTTTAATTGGCATCTGTAAAAATAGTTCCTTATTGGACACCAATTTGTTCCTAACCCAAAATTTATATTATAATTAACCTAAAAAAGGGTCACACTTTCCATTATATAGCATCATCTTTTCTTTTAACAACTGACAAGCTGCTGTAGTTTTAGACTTAATGTGTTAAATTGTTTGCATTTCTCGACTGCAGGTGACCCAGTCCGGTAACCCAGTCCAGTCTCATAAACACAGCATCTGAATTTACGGATTTGGAGACTTTACAAACTTACACTTGAAGCTTGTCGACAGGAACAGTGTTTAAATGGGAGTTTGCTTACACTCATCGTCAGCATTAATGTCATGTTAGCGAAACTATATACATACAGCTCCACTAGTTTATGGATAAGTGTCCCATGGCAAATTACAGAGAAACCCCCTGCTTTTTGTAGCCATCAACAGGCCTCTGGCATCGTTCTAATTGGATGTTTGACCTTTCTTCCCATCAGGAATGGTAGAGTTTGTTTAAGTAGATTGGTTTCCTGTTACAGACACGCCTTGTAAGCATAGTCTATACATTTTTAATAAAGATAACATCAGGGCCATTTCTGCTTTATCAGTTTTTAAAGCCAGTTTTGAACGTGTGTTTGGGAATATATTTTTCTATATGATTGTTGATTGACTGCTAGGCTCTTTGTTGCTGCTGGAACACATACTTTTGGCTGTATGAAAAGTGCTGATTGATTCATTGGAGGAATCAAAGCGAGGGGTTTAAACCTAACCAGACAGTACCAGCTATCGAGCACGGTGTGGGTTGCATCATGCTGTGGAGCCGTTTCACTACCTGTGGTACTGGATTATTGCACAAAGTATTTGGAATAATAAAGATGAAGGCCTACCATTCAGACTTCGCCTCAAATTACCAGCTAAATAGTTGCAGCTTTGTCACACTTAAATATTCAGACAGGACAACACATGTGAACTTACTGTGAACCCGACCATAACCCTGTCTAATATTTCGGGGCAGCACTTAAAATCCCAGTCTGTGGCAGGAAACCAACCATAATTCATGAGCGTAACACCAGTTCTGAGTATCTAGTTCTTTCTAATATATGGTTTACGCTGCAGTTTTGAAACATTTAGCTGCAAACACATAAGAAATGAGCAACATCTCTTTGTTTTGAGACACGTTTCACATTATATGCACAATGTATTGGGTTTGGCATTCATTTTGTACTCCAACCCATCTTTTGTAAAAGCAAACTTAACTACCCAAGGAATGCCAACAGGATACACTGTACCTCCGTTAGAAAGACAAAGACTGTTGAAGATCAGATGCCCGGTACGATTTTGGTCACTCCTAGTTTAGGAGAAAAACAAAGAGGAAAACAGATAAGAGAAACAAACCAATGGTGATCCCTGGATCTCTGTTAGGTATAAAATGATTACCTGTATAGCAGCTCCAAGGCCACAGTATCACCATAGTCGTGGGATATTAAATTGAGACGCTGATGGCTCAGACCCAAGTGGGCCACAAGGGCCTCAACTATACTGGCCTGTTCAAAGATGGAATACCTGTGGGGTCTCTGAGATGTCACAGAAAAATGGCTTAGGAGAAACATGGGAGTGAAGGAAGCGGCAGTAATCAATCCAGAAGTGGTAGGAAAAAACATTACAACATAAGGGAATAAAACATGCAGACTCACTGGTTTGTCACTAAAGCCAAATCCAAGGAAGTCCAGTGCAATGACTCGATGGAAGCGCTGTGTGAGCGGATCCCAGATCTGCATGGGAGGAAAAATGGTTTCAGGATTTGTTCACATTTTTCCATGTCAACATTCCTTATTTTTCCAGACTCATATTTACAGATTTATCTTTGCTTTTTAGGTCAATTTGAATGTTTAAACACTAAAAGGTTCAATATGAATTTATGGCAGATATTTCTAGTGTCTGGACTTTCAATGGGGAACCTGTATGTATGCATGAATTAATGAATGAATCAATGGATGGATGGATTGTTAAAGCTTCAGACCTTTCCAGGGAACCCTGGTGTTCATACAGGAAGAGATGAGATTAAAGGCTGACTGTATACCTTGTTCCAGTCGTAGCTGGAGGTAGGGAAGCCGTGGAGCAGAAGGACCACATCTGAGCTTCCCAAAGCGCCGTAGGATTCTGGGAAGAACATCATGATGTGAGACAGGAAGCAGGTGGAAATCTAGAGATTTATTTTTCCTCCTGTACCTTTATAGAAGATCCTCTTCCCTCTGAAGTGAAAGAACTCCCCGGCGCTGTGCCACTTCTGCAGGGCGGCGGAGAGCTGAGGGGGCGGGATGTGCAGGTAGACGGCTACCAGCGGGACGCAGATCAGACCCACATGGATCCACCACTCTCTCATGTTGAGCTCAGCGGTGAGGAGGTCTCATTCCTGCCCCTGAGACACAGACCCGAACACGCAACAAGCAGGCTGAACGTTAAAGGGTCAGTTAACGAAGCCTCCAAGCAGCTGACGTGACTTCTTGAAGACAGAGGACGACTCTTACCGCAAAGTTCCTGCTTGTTATCAGCAGATCTTAACCCTGTATTTAGGACCTGCAGAGGATATTCCTGTGGAGAGTCAAGAACTTATACAGTGCACAGAAAACTCAGAGGTCTCACTCTGTTCACCTTTCTGAAAGAGGAAAGCACAACGCCGTTTGGTTGGGGACGGTGCAATACATTTACAAATGGTGACTCATCTTGTTAATAGGAAATCTTTGAAGACTTGCCACACAGTGAAAGAGGTGTTTACTGCCATCTTCCGGTCTGGATGTGTAGTAGCATTACAGAAATCTGAATGAAAATCTTTGGAAATGAAATGTAAAACAATGCTAATAATAAATATTTTTATTACAATTATTTAAACTTCTAGTTTCACTTAGTTTTTTTCAAGGTATTTTATTATATCGTTTTCCAGAATTTTGAGGCAATTTGCTGTTTTTTTTATCAGAGCGATAACTATAATTAACAGATTTAACTGCAATAAAAAGTAAGTAAATCTTATTGTCAGTCAACAAACGGTTACAAACAGGTCTTTTATTCTTTATAGTTTTTTTATTCTAGCCTTTTATTTTTATGATCATTCGCAATCAGTTGCTTCCACAAAATCAAGGACAACAGTACCACAGTACTTCTCTTACTAATAACTCAATTAATGGTTACTATATCACGTTGCATGTTGGTACGTCTATAATTGCAAAATGAAAATAGAATGAGCCTTTAATTATATACATACATTAGAAACATAGAAACAATAAACATATATTTCTGCAACAAATACAAAAATATATCCTAAATTGTACAAGTGTGCCCATTTTGTTTGATCTTGGTTTTTATATTAGTGCTGGAAAAGCACTATAGACAGATACATGATGCTACATTTAAAATAATACATCAACATTGAAGCTTAAAAAAACTGAGCTAGAACATAAATATCCTTGTCAAATAAATGTGGTCATATATAAGTTTTACACAAAAAATATGTAATTTTGTAATTTACAGTTAACTGATGTTCTGTGTATTTCTGACCAACACTATGATGCAGTGTTTGATATATTCTTGACTTGGTATAAATAATCAATTACAGCAATTGTAATTATATTTTATTTTTATTTTTAAGTTTTAAATTACAACCTAGTAAGCATTTGAATGCTTTGATGGATTTGAACCCATAGTATAGAAAGGAAAGCCTCAACCCTAATATTACATAGGGAGAAAATGCTTTTATTGCTCGTGGACAATGTTATATTTATATTTTGTTT
Source organism: Crenichthys baileyi (assembly GCA_036173005.1). Taxonomy (NCBI): domain Eukaryota; kingdom Metazoa; phylum Chordata; class Actinopteri; order Cyprinodontiformes; family Goodeidae; genus Crenichthys; species Crenichthys baileyi. The sequence goes on from JAHHUM010000664.1 coordinate 295,606, forward strand.
TCCACAAGTGAAGCTAAAAAGCTATTTAAGTGTTGTGTTCAGGTATACTGCCATGAAATGAAGAGATATTTGCAAACGTAGAAATTCAATCCATTGGGTTTCCTTAGATGAAAATACGTGTTCTGTGGTGCCGTCTCCAGCCACAAGCTTACCTTCTCTGATGAATAGAGAAACTGGACAGCCTTTCTTAGAAACTCATGTTGTTCAACTGGCTTTTTTCCCCCCCGGAACTGTTGAATCCATTACAAATTGGAAAAAAAAACTCACCCCCCCAAAAAAACCCCAACATTCAAAAGTGTTGACATGATTTTAAACATTGCATTATAAAGACTGGAATCAGGAACAGGTGTGCAGATGAATAAATGCCACAGGAATACAGGGGGTCCCCAGTTTAAATCCTGCAGGAGGAGAAACTTAGAACACAGACAAACTACACATGAAATTTGCACCTGGAGCAGAATGAATTGCTGTGTTGTGGTCAGACTGAAGCCTCCAAGGATCCAGCAGCAACAGTAAATTTGCAGTCTTCACTACGCACTACTTAGTCATCAAATAGCACAGCAGGAGCTGCAGCAGCACAAATCATAGCTACACGTCTAGTTTCAACACAAATCAAAGCATCAACTGCAATCCTTTTGATTAATAGGTGGAGATGAATGTATGTTAATACATATGGGGAAACCATCAGTTTCCATTCTTTGTTTCCATCCTCCATCCCTCCACAGCTGAGCATTGGAAGTCTGCTGCAACATCTGCAGTTATTTCAGGTGGTGTCTCCTCTTCTGCAAGAACCACCTCAACAGCAGATGAAGAGGGTGTACAGCTGCGCTTTTGGAGGACGGGAGAGGCGACTCAGAGTTAACATAAAGTTCCATCCAAAGTATTTACCCTTCAAGTTTGTTTCGTCACATTAAAATCAAACTTGAATGATATTTCTGTAATAAACCAACAGAGTAGCCAGTATTGAAGACGCAAGAAGAGCATTAATCAAAGACATTCAAGAGGTCCATATTAACTCTGGAGGAGCTGCAAAGGCTTAAAGCTCAGGTGGGAGAATCTGTTGAAAGGAGAAATATTAGTTGGGATAATTTTGGTAGTCCCAAATGACCCAAAACAAACAAAAAAAAAATCATTTAGTTTGATTTAAATTCCGAAAGCAAAAAAAACACGACAAAAAAAAAAGGTAACGTCTTTTTATGTAGTTTAGGTAAAAATCTAGTATCAACCATACAGATGAGGGGGAAAAATGGAGAAGGAAGTTACCGGCAGGTACATCAGTAAAACAACAAGACAACCCACGTTTGCGATTATTACTGACGGCATCCAAATACTATCAGGAAACACTGAAAAAAAATGGAAACGGTAGAATTCTCCTAGAAGGAGCAGAACTGCTGAGCAAATGGACAACAGACAATACCAGCAAATCCACAGCAAACGGGTATGAAGAGGGCCTCAACACAATCTAAATAAATAAAAATAAGGCCATGGTCCAGTGACAACTTTTATTGAAAACTATAAACACAGTACAGCATGTATAAAGTACCCTGTGCAGATAGATACCAGTGTATGCCTAGTATTTCTTCTTGAAAAATGCACATGTCCAATCCTTAGCGTTTCCAGTACTTTAGGTTTCAAAACAAATTTACAAACAAACCAAATGCAGAAACATTTAATATGAGTGAAATGAGTCTTATGGACAGGCTTAAGAAGAAAGCACGAAAGAAATTTATTGAAACATTTTTAAAAAGCAGAAAAAGTTCTTAAACTTTTAAAGCATGATCTTAAAAGTGGATGAACTGATATTTTTCTTTTTCCCCGACAAACATTTTGCTCCCTAAATACACGAAGATTTTTACGGATTTTTTTTATGCCTGAGTAAATGTATGTCAGTATTGCACATTGGCAGGCGCTAATGGTTTGCTTATAGACATTTTTTCAATGATTACCAGGATCCATAATTATCAAGCATCCAATGGGAGGAGATTTTATTCCTTCCCAACCCAAAATGTTTGAAATGAAGGTGGTTTTTATTTGGTCCTGCTTTTAGCTGTAGAAACAAGAGCGCTTTCTCCGTGAGGAGTTTCCTGAAGGTGGTGAATGATGGGATCAGGATCATTTAAATCACTGTTGTAGCCAAGGCACATTCATATTTAGTCTGTATGACTACCTCACTGAAAACATGATTCAGTGACCGAGTGCCAAGTTGAACTAAAGTGACTAAAAAAAAAGTTTGTTTTAGCCTTAAAATAAACTTCATCTGAATGATTTAAACTGCAAAACAAACTGCTTCACTAAAGGACGCAACTGTGACTACAAAGATGTTTTAAAACTACCGTTCCACAGATCTAAAGAGAACCTCTCTGCGCTGAAAACGGATGTAGGAGGTATAAGTTTGTGTGCCTCCCAACTCCCAGCTGGATTCTGAGTGAGATGCTTGTTAAGTACAGGCCCAGACTGTTTTCTAAAATCCCTTTTAAAATAATGAACCTTTCAACACGTGGAAATTCTCAAACACAACAAAATGAATGAAAAGGGAATCCAGAACATTTTGTGCACATGAAAACTATTAAAGTAATGGAAGAATATTTATAGCGATGCTAGTGGAGAGAGGCCGTTGTCTTCCCAGCTGTGTCTCCTGTGAAAACACCTCGTGACCCTTGGACCTCTTTCTGTACAAGCCTTTATGTTCATCGGTTTGGCTAGAAGGTTCTATATCGACAAATATATAACAAAACTTGCAGGCAAAAATAGTTAAGTTTCAATAGAAACACCCTTTTTCCTGAAAATACAGCAGTATCTGAAATAATCCTCTCAATAATGTTTATACTGTCCCAGTTTTCTGAATTATACATCAGGAAGCTCTTTTGCCTACAAACAGAAAAAATAACTATCTACAAACTTTGTAAACAGACCTGTTTTTTTCCAAAAACATAAATAAGTCAATATTAACAGCCAATAAAGCAGAAGTAGGTTTTGAATGAGAAGGACCATAGAAATAAATATACAACACCCTCCAGATAAAAGAGAAGCCAAAAGTTCTTTCATCACAGGACGACCCTCGCGGCGAGAGGACGACCTCACCTTCTCATTTCAAATAACAGCAATAATATTAGAGAAATAAAAACAGGTCACTTTCAATCTGAGTTTATAATCACCGCTTGCAACCCAGAAAAACAAAACAAAACAAAAAAAAAAAAAGTTACCAAGGAGGGTGGGATGGAGACCGAGTCCTTGAGTTGCAGCAGGGTATTAACAAGAACCAACAGAGAAAAGATAGAAATCAAAGAATCCACACCAAGCCGTACATTCCTCTGAATGTTTGCTGTTCTTTCAGTCCAGCTTAAGCCAAGCTCACTCAAGACTCCTTTCTGTTTAGACCTTCGTCTCTCCTCTCCAAGTGTCCGGCTGTTTGTCTGAGTGGAGCTCCTTGGTGGTGGGAAAGGAAACAGGTGCAGCCGTGTGGAGCTGGGACAGATCAAAGGGAGGTCTCCAGGCTGTGTAGTGGGCTCCCTGGGGTTGACGGCGTTCCTGATTTGGGGCCGTCTGGGACGAGGTGGTTGCTGCTTTCTACAGCGTTATTGTTCTGGTTGGGGGAGGGGGAAACCGGCGTGCTGGGGGCCACGGTGGTGGCAGGTGAGGGTGAAGGCGAGGGTGAAGGCGAGGGTGAAGGCGGGGTGGGTGTGGTGTTGCGCGGACTGGCAGAATTGCGCTTAGTGGGAGCGTCGTCCTCCGCGTCGGTGTCATCAATCAGGGGGATATGGGGCTCCGAGTCCTCTATCCGGAACTCGGGATGGGTCATGAAGTTGTGGATTGAGGTTCGCGACTCGGGCTTCTCCAGCCCCTCATAGAGGGAGATGGAGCTGCGGAATGCATTCACCACTCGGATCTGGAGGAAGGGACAGGAAAAGGCACATCTTTAGTCACGCTGCGCAAAACTCAAGTTAAAATCTCGGATCAACATCCCGGATTTTAATCTCTCAGTAACAAGGTGAGTTTAAAGGGCTTCAAAAGGAGAAAAATCTGTGAATGAGGAGCTTCTCAGACACGTGCATGTGAGATTTTAAGTCGTCATACAAAAGTTTGGTTGTTCTCACTCAAGTTAGTGAAAGAACTTTTGAATGTTAGATCATTGAAATTAATGAGATAAGATTCAGTAAGAGTTTCAATTCTATCTGTGTTACTAATGCTTCTTTAAGGCCGGTTATCCATTACACGGTACAACTGACAACTGGATTTATTTGTTAATACTTTATGTTTCATACACATGCACCTTGGAATCAGCTGTTGGTCTGAAGTTTCTAATTTTCACCTTGTTGGGCCAATCAGAAAAATCCAAAATATCTTCTTCCAATCAGAAAATGGACCATACGGCACTGGTAATTTGTGCCAACATCCCTCTTCTAAATGAAAGTCGTTACTGAAAGAAAGCGAGTCAAGGTTCCCCATTTTTAGTATCGGAACAGTTTCTATGGAGAAATGTGTCTGCTGGTTTTGTATTTTTCACGTGTTTGATTCTACCTGTTGTGAAACATGATGCATTTGGGAATTTGGGGTGTTTTTTAGGAATCTCAGAGTGAAGGTAAGGCTCTATATTCTCCAAGGAATACACACAGTTCACCGCTGATATTGGCAACTGTGCGAATGCAAGATGCTAAAGGTGCCCTAAAATGTCAGTCTTTCATGTCGTCTTTCAAACCTTCCATATTAAACAGTGTGAAGTGGCCTCTAATTATAATCTAAATTTAGAGATTTTTCCCAACTAAAAAGGCTCATATATAGCTACAAATATCAAATTTCAAGTTAGACACAGAGGAATCTATCTTGCATGGATGTCCAGGAAAAAGCATCTTGTAATAGGGTAACCTTGTATGCTTTAAGACGGCGCTAATATTTAACGCTAGTTATTATTTTTATTTTTTAAACGTTCACCATAGGAGTGAAATAAGAAACAATGAGCTGGGTCTCTTTAGATTAAAACTCAATAGTCTTGGACTTTTGTAATCGGCACCAGGGAGTCTGCTTCACCATTGAGGATGGGCCATCTACAGTGCTTTGTAAAAGTTTTCACACCCTTTGAAACTTGATCACATTCTGTCCCATTCCAACCACTAACTGCAGTGTGTTTTATTGGGATTTTATGAGACACACCAACACAAACTTGTGCATTACTGTGGAAGGTGGAAGGAAAACAATAGATTGATTTCAAGGTGTTTTTGCTTACAAATAAAAATAATCCTCCCTCCAATCCTGCCACCACCATATGTCACCAGGTTGTTTTAGGTAACTTCTGCAGACACTTGATTGCACTGTATTTTATTTTAGGTATTGATGTAAAAGAGCACATATATATGGAAACACTTTTCATTTAAAATGTGTAAGAAAACAGCAGTACCATATATATATTTTCATTCCACTTCACAGTTATGTGCTACTTTGTGTCGGTCGATCGCATAAAATCCCATTAGAAAACATTCAAGCTTGTGGCTGTAACGTGAGAGGCTGAAAAGCTGAAGGGGAATGCTTTTGGAGGCATTACTGATAAGAACGTGCAGCGGAAAAAGGGCATCAGTATCTGGTAATAAAAACTGCAGTAACAACTTCATACGTGTCTGAATAAAGAAATTATACTGAAGTTCACAACTAAATGCACCAGCTGGTATTGTGTAGACTAAAAAAAAAAAAAAAAAATCAGGTTTGCTGTAATCTGTGATAAACTAAACGCAATCCTTTAAAATTAACTTTTTTCTGGCAAGAAAACTTTAATCTGATGCAGGAATTCACACTCTTAAATAGGATGTTTAAATTTTTACTGTAGTAGTAGCATTATTTGCAGAAATCTCTTGCTAGGAGGTTGTGTTTCATTTAACCATTAATGGAGAGGACTGTTCATCATTGTCGGACATGCTTATTAAAGAGCAAAGAGTGGGACAGGAACAGAACTAAAGGACAGAGAGAGACGAAGGGTAGAGAGAAAGACAGAAGAAAAAACAAGTGGTGGTCAGCTGTAGTTTATGTTTGTGGAGGAAAAACAAAGAAGCTGCAGCAGCCAAGCATGTCTACAAGCTCGTGTACAAGTCAAAAACAGCACAAGTAGGAGAAAACTCACAAACGAGACCAGAGACTTTGAACCCATGCAGAGCACGGTGCTACCTTTTGTTCGATGGTAGTAAACCTTTGAGTATAGCCCATGACACATTTCATAGTATCTAAGGAAGAATATGTGGGAAGTCAATGGCATTCAAAGATCATTTTGGCCAAACTTTGCCATATTGGACACAATCTATCAATAAACAAGTATTTGCTTGAAGGAAGACATGAGAGAACATCTATAAGGAAGAGTTTGACAATAAAATGCTGTTGATCTGATGAGACTTCACCCTAAAAGCAGGGAAAAGCAGAACCGTTAATGTAGTGTCATGGTTTTACGTTCAAGTGTGCATTTATTCCCTGAGGCTGCTTTCATGGCATCTCCTAGATGTTTAAAATCTAGACACTTCAGGCTCTTCCTGGTTAGACCTGAAAGAGAAAAAGTCAGTGAGAGTGAAATCCTTTCAAGGGCCTTTGGAACTGGCGCCATCAAACAACAACGATCCAGTTTTCAACATGAAGAACTTGGACACTTATTTTGACAAGCTTAAATGTTTCAAATTCAATCATAAGCAAAGATAACCTGAGGAAACAAGTAGTGGCTTTGAAATCAACATTGAACCTATTCAAGTAAGAAGCTAAACCAACCTGGAATTATGTGAAAAAGTAATTCTGCCCAGAAAACCGAGAGGGTTTTACGCTCTTCCCAACCGTTAAACGTGATCGTAGCAGCGTGATGGTCTGGGGCTACTTTGCTGCTTCAGGACCTGGACGGCTCGCTTTATCTGATGGAACAATGAATTCTGCTGTTCAGCAGAAAACCCCGGAGGAGGATGTTATGTCAGTTTGTGACATTTGCCTCAAAATAAAGGTTTTAATGTTGACTAAGCATGACCCGACTTGAACCTGATTTTTTAGGCTGTTACATTTCCTTCAACATGCTCAAAATACTGACGGTGTGACAAATTCAAGTAATTCTTCGAGTAATATTGGGCAAACATTCCTCCACTCAGATGTAAAAGACTTGTTGCAAGTTGTTGCTGCCAAGGGAGGTTACAAACAGCAATTAGGTTTAGGGGGTAATTACTTTTCCAGATGGGCCCAGACTGGTTTCGGTAGCTGTTCTCCCTTAATAAATGAATCATAATTTATAAACCGTGTTTTCTATTTACTCAGGTTAACTTTGTGTAATATTATGATCTGTTTGACGATCTGAAACATTTAAGTTTGACAAGAAAAGCAAAAACTGAAGAAATCTGTAAGGGGAGCAAACATTTTTTTTCCCACAGCACTGAATCCCAACACAGCTACAAACTTGGTCCTGGCAGCTTTAGTTTCGTCTGACTGCAGGGTGCAGGTGAAGATTCAACTGACCCAAATCTTTTCCACAGAATCACCACAGTTGCAAAGAAAGGGATTGTTATTTAACCACTGACTGCCGAGAAATCCACTGAAACTTGATCTGATTTCCACAAAGTTTCCGCGTCTTGGGTATTCTCTGTTTAGCTCGTGATCATGGGCATATACTCAAAACATTTACCCAACCAGTGACTAGAGAGCTGCGACACAGACCCATGGGTGCTACAAAGGCACAGAGCAGACTGAGGCAGCTGCAGACAAACCTGCTGAATCCTGGGTATAATCTTTAACAAATAAACACATCGCAGCACCCCAACCCCTCCCCACAATATAACAGTGAAAGGTTTCCATTCCTCAGACCCAAGCAGAAGCAGAACGGAAAACAGGATGACACAGATAAAACACCTTGATGCTTGAAGCGACCTGGTTACAGGGGACATTTATATACAGCAGAGTTATCGAAGCAGTATGGAAAATGTGGTTTGGTTTGGTGTCTTTTGTTTGGAATAAACGCAGGGGAACATTAGGGGAAGCATGAGAGTGTAAAAGTTGAACGTTAGGTGAGAAAAAGAGAGGAAGAGAAAGATGTTAGAAGAAGAAAAAAAAAAAGGAGAAGTCTCATGCACTAAAGGAGAACACGCACTCACACCCCACAGTGGCAGAAGCGGAGTTGGCAGCAGTGGCAGTAGTGGTAGTAGTAGAAAAGGCTACATGTGTAGGGCTAGAAACATTGGTTACATCGTGCTGCTGTTGGCTGGAGTTGGAGGCCTGCCGCCTTAGAGCCCCCTGAAAGGAAGTTCCACTCTGGAACGCACTCACAACATCCATCTGCAAAGAATCAGACAGCGTGACAGGAGAAAGCCCAGAGGGAAATAAAACAACACAGCCAGAGGAGAAAGAAGAGAGAAAAAAAAATAAAGATAGGCAGCAGTAACCAGAGAATATATGTCACTTTCAAATTGGACTTTGACATAGTCAGAAAACGGGGGTGTAAAAAGGGGGAAGTGGTCAGGTTCGAAGGCACTGATAGGAGGAAATTCTTAATCCAAAAATCTGACCTGAATTTCCCTCTTTTCCAAGCAGAACCCTTCCATCCTTCCAGCTATAGCCTTTCCATTGTTTACTGCTCCACTGTGCTTTCCATCCAAACTAATCAGTACTTTCACACTAGTTGCGTTTACAGCAGATGGACTTAGTTTCAGTCAGAAATAGGCATAACAAATTTGCTTAAGCTCAAAAGGCAGAAGAAAAATTAAAGAAAAAAATGTTTACTTTCAGGGTAAGAGCCATTCTTTAAAAATACAGAGAAAGAACACAGCACAGACTTTAAGCTGGAAGAGGAATAGAGAGTTAAAGGGTTTATGGCTTCTGATTCCCAGGGTGTTTTGTGACGTGCGGCGAAATGTAGTGGACCATTACCTGAGTTTGGATCCGATTGAGGCCTCGGAACCAGAGGATCTGACCTCGACGAAGCTCTCGCTCAGCGTGGTCGATCTCATCCACGTCCTCCAGCTCCTCCAATTCTTCATCTGGGATTTCCTCCTTCTGGGTGCCGTGGCCTGCTGTTTTCAGGAATTTTAAGCGACTGGTGGGTATTGAGGAGATGACCTAGAAAGAACAAAAACACGCAAATTCATGAGGAAAAACTGACGTGTGAACTGGTTTTATCCTTGGAGATAGCTCTGTAAGTACATGTGACACATTCCTTAAAACAGTAACCCTAACCTAACATGCAATCAACCTCTAAAGACTCAAACAATGATAAATCATTCCAAGAAACCGTCAAACATCACATGTAAAGTAGCAGTGGAAAAACACTCTTTCCAATGAAAGCTTGGGCATAATGCAAGTGAAAGGCACAGGTCCGTGTAGAGGAATTAATCATTGAAATGAAACATATCTGTAGCTTGGAAAAAGCATCTTCAGCTGTTCAGACTGGGTGTTCTGCATATATTGGATTTTCAACATTATTAAAATCAGGAAAAGATTAATCTTGTAAGTTTGAAAAAGCATATGATGAGGCGGATTACAAAGTATTCACACCCCTCGAATTTATGTTATACAGGAACAAACAGACGTAAATAAAAAATGAAATGGAAGAGTTATTTATTTTTTTTTTTACTTGTAACAATTTTAAATTAAAAAAACAAAGTGTGTATTTGTTTTCAGCCTCCTTTACTCCGATCCCCTAAATAAAATCCAGTGCAGCCAACTACCAAACAGTTCACCTGTGTGTAATTTAATCTCAGGTAAAACACAGGCAAGCATGCAGGTACATCTCATTATATTTAATCTGCGTTCTAATGGACTCGTTTGTCAGATTAAAAGTACCTTTTGAAAATAAACTTTAAGCAGCTATGGTGTGCGTGAGCTTGGTTTTATAAGTCTGGATTTCCTTTGGCGTACGCCATTATTTTCGGCTTTTAAGCGTACGTACAATTGTAGTATAGTTTCTATCCAAAGTTTCATAAATGAGACCCCTGGCCTTTATGGAAGAGTGGAAGGACCAAAGCCTTAGTTGGAAGAAAGCTATAAGACCTCCTGTTTACAACAGAGAGCGTATGGGACACAACAAACCTATGGATGAAGGCACTCTGATCAGACCAAAACCGAACTTTTACTTAAATCAGCCTAATGACGTATGGAGAAGGGGGAAGAAAAATGGACAGAACCTCAATCTCTACATGTAGAGCTGGTAGAAACGTGACTGGAAAGCAGTGCAGCAGTAACAGCAATGAAAGCTGGTTCTACCACGTATCGACTCAGTGGGGCTGAATACAATAGACTATCATAAAAAATCCCAGTAAAATACTTTAGGTTTGTGATTGTAAAGTGACAAAATGAGAAAGATTCCTAAGATGGCCCTGTTTTGTTTTTGAAAAAAGTTCTTCTGCCATAATGGTTGTGAACCAGTAAATAAACAAGATGCACCCCAATTTACCTTTGTCATGTAATGTGAAGATATTAAAATGAGACTGTGAAAATCATCCAGCAAGTTCAACACAAGGGGGCAATGTAATAGCACATAATATCTTGCTGTAATAAAAGTAAAGCACAGCTATTGTCCTACCTGTCCCCAGAGCAAGGAGCTAAAGCCTAAGAAAGTGCACCACAGCCACTGGTCAATGCTCAGAGCCACACAGCTGAATGGTTTCCCTCCAAACTGCACTATAACTATCTAGAAAAGCAAAATAAGACAGAATTATTTTCATGTACAAGTAGAGTCGGCTTGTAGCAAAAAACAGCCACAGAAGTCTTCGGCCTAATTTACCTGAATGACAAAGGTGCCAAAGACTATACTGCAGAAGATGGGGTTGTTGAAAATGCCCTCAAAGACATTCCGTTCTCCATGTATTTTGCGGGCGTTGATTTCGTTGAAAAGCTGCATCATAACAAAGGTGTTGAAAACAACAGTGTAGTGTTCGGAGGGTGGGGCATGGAGGGGAGCATTTCTGCCACTGTCAATGTCAAACAACTTCTCTCCTGTAAGAAAAACATATATTTGAGGCTTTTAAAAAGGACATAATCTTGCCCCAAAAAAAAGCTACACAACTTCTGAATGAAAAGAGCTTCTTACCAGCAAAAAGCAGCGTAAAGATGATGATCAGCTGGTATACGGCCTGACCGAGAATGTTCTTCATCATGGTGCGGGATATTAGAGGCTTGTTGCGGCCATACGGCTTCCTCAGCAGCAGGGATTCGGTTGGGGGCTCGGTGGCCAAAGCTAATGATGCAAATGTGTCCATGATCAGGTTTACCCATAACATCTGAACTGCTTTCAGTGGAGAGTCCTAGTAGCAGAGAGGAAAGGACAAGACGGGGGAAATCTTAAAAGAAGTACAGAAAATAACGGGTGGGGGGAAATAATGATGTCATCGCTACAACTGCACACTAAGTCATATGGGTATCTGAAACCACTTTTGGTTTCAGTAACAAAAAAGTTTTACCTGTGTGATGCAGGCTCCTGTAAATGCTACAATGACTGCAACAACATTCACGGTTAGCTGAAACTGGAGGAACTTGGAGATGCTGTCATAGACGTTTCGTCCCCACATGACGGCTTTCACAATGCTGGAAAAGTTGTCATCAGTCAGAATGATGTCTGATGCTTCCTTGGCAACGTCTGTCCCAGCGATACCCTGAAAACAAAAAAAAGGGAAAGGATTCATGTTTTTAGAAGATTGACCATCCTTCTAACTTGCTTATAAGGATAACATGAAGCACTTTAAAATGAATGTTTAAAATAGAAAAGAATACTCACCATGGCAAAACCTACGTCAGCTTTCTTCAAGGCAGGACCATCATTTGTACCATCTCCTGTCACTGCGACTACCTGCCTCTGTTCTGCTATTGTGCTGTCAATAATGCCTAAAAAAGGAAAAAAATGAGCCTGAAATGAACACTGTTTGAAAAAAGCTGTGAGCTGTGTCATAATAAAAATATAAAACATGATTTTAGATTCACTTATACATTTAAAACATTGATACCTTTAACTAAGGTGTGTTTATCTGTGGGAGATGACCGAGCCAGAACTCTTAGTTTGGGCCAGATTTTGTCAATGCGCTCTTGTTCAATCTAAGAAGATGGAAACAAAAAAGCTCTAATACGATCTCAGCAGTTCATGGTGAAATTTCTGATGTTAGTATAATTTATTGTGGCCCACCTCTCCTCTTTCATTGCGTATTCTGCGGTTGAACTCTTTTCCATCCAGGCAGAGGAAGTCATCTCCAGGCTGTAGGATTCCACATTTGGAAGCGATGGCACGAGCTGTGTTAATGTTATCCCCAGTCACCATTCGCACTGTGATTCCAGCATGTTGGCATTTCCTGATGGCATCCGGGACCTGAAGAAGACACACAAGGTAAAAATCGGAGACATTCAGCTGGGGTTTTAAAATTAGACATCAGGAAACATTGATGCTGAATCCATGGACTGATCAAAGGAATGCTGTCGTCTGTATGTCTCACAGCCAACATTAAGGCATCTCTCTAACCATTCTGAAATGTTTCCAGCAAGCTAGTTTACAGTGCGGCACACTTGACAAAAATATACAGGAAGCCAAGCTAAGTATACGAAAGTACAGCACCTAAAGCGACATTACAAAGTTGTCTCTTGCACGTTAGTGTTCTTGTCTCACTGTGGGGAAACAGCCTTTGATTGTAACCATTTAAAAGAGCTGAGCCCACATCACTCAATTCCTTTTCTTAGAAAGCCTGAGTGGCCAGCAGAGGAAACTCCACTGAGCTGCCGCTCCTTACCAAGTCTTTGTCAGATGGACAAATTCCAAGGATATCCACTGTCCTATCACCAAATTTCAGCAGCATCTAAAAGCTCAATTTAGCAATGACACTTCCCTTTGAGGCTAAAACTTTAAAGAAATAAAACAAACTAAATAGCTCAAGCTCAATCAGATTGGACGGAGAGCCTTTTCTTTTAAAAGGCACTTGTAAGAAGAAATCACATTAGCAAACTTGTGGTATTCAGTTTTACTGTTACCTCTGGTCTCACAGGATCCTCAATGCCCACCACGCAGATGCATGTCAATCCACTGAGAATATCATTTTCATTATCCCAGTCAGGTTCACCATCGGAAGCAGGAAAATCTCTGTATGCAAGGCAGATGGTCCTCAGGCCCTCTGAGGCCATGGGCTCGATGACTTTCTTCACCATGTCATCTCGGTCCCGCGGGCGGAAGACCTTTGGCTCGCCATTTGCAGTCAGGATTTTGTAGCACCTGTTAAAAAAAATAAAATTTGCTAAATTAAACCATAAATGTGTGCAAAAACAAAGGCAAAAGGGCAGATAGGAAGAGGATTAAATCAAAGTGTGTGGAAACAGAAAACACACATTTCTGTAGTGTGCTGATGTGATCAGATATAACACTAAGCCTTCTGTGGGTTAAAAAGAAGCCTGCTTGATTAAGAAGCTTACTGAGCTGTTACCGGCTCATTTTCTCAGCGCTTGTTTTAAGTCTCAACGTAAGGGGCTTGGGTGGGATACACTTGAACTTCTTAGCTACTTAAGCTATTACACATCATTAGGAGCAAAGTCTGGCCAGCAGGAACACGTCTGAAAAGGAACCACTTAAACAACTTTCACAGCGATTGAAAAATTGATGAGAGAATCTTAAACAAAATAAAATGCAATAAGAAATCTAAAACAACATGGAAGAAGAGAAAAGCATGGTTTACTTTTTTAGGAGAATTTCTGAGGCTCCTTTGCTGAACATCCGAAAGCTACCATCCGCCATCTTCAACACTGTGCTCATAGATTTGCGGACCGAGTTGAAGGTGTAGACTTTGTAGAGCTTCTCTTCGGGGATTTCGTTGCGGATCGCCTGATAGTCCCGTTTTAAATCGTGAGAGAAGCCAAGCAAGGCGCACTCTGTTTTGTTGCCCAGCTGACGAGGTAGACCCCCCTCTTTTTCTGGAGGCTGAAGAAAAATACAGCAAAGAGACACCAAATTGAGTTTCTAAATCCAGTTTCTCACTCACTATACTTCTTTTTTTAAGATGCCTACCATAATATTAGTAGTGTAGGCACAATTAACTGATATGCCCAGAATCAGCATGTCTAAAGTGGAGGACGGGATGCTTTCCGGTTCGGGGACCTTCTTGTGGTGCTTTTCAGCCACATAGGCCTGGACTACGGTCATGCGGTTCATGGTGAGAGTTCCAGTTTTGTCAGAGCAAATGGCAGTAGCATTACCCATTGTCTCACAGGCATCCAAATGTCTCACAAGGTTGTTATCGTTCATCATTTTCTGTAAGATTTTAAGAAAAAGGACAATCTTATTGACCAGGTGGGAGCTAACATTTTAAACCCTCTGTTGGGAAACAAAGGGGATCACAGCATGGCTTAAAGGTATCAGCCACGACTCAACAGTCTGGCCTGGTTGTTTTAATAAACATATGTGTGAGCTGGTCATTACTGGCACAGCTCAACTGGCAGACTTTACCTTCACGGAGTACGCCAAGGAGATAGTTACGGCAAGCGGCAGGCCTTCGGGAACAGCCACCACCAGAACGGTCACACCAATGATGAAGAATTTCACAAAGAACTGAATGTAAATGGGGGTGCAGTCCCTGACCCAAGGCAGGTTCTGGACCCAGAATGTGTCTGCTACAAACAGCACCACCAGGATAATGACGGTGATAGCTGACATAAGCAGCCCTGGGGAGAAGGAGAGGACATAAAGAACATATTACAACAGCTTTTTTTCCAAATTAATCATTAAATGCCCAGTTTATTGACTACTGCAGTACCCAGATTTTCCAACCCCTACTTAATAAGCATCTTAAGTACCTAGTAGTGTTTCTGAAGGATCAGGAGGCCTCCAGTTCACCAACATTTCTGGGTTTGTGTGTTTAGAACAAGAGATTTGCAATACAGCTCAAGTCAGGTGACTATTATGGCAACTATAATATATTCCAAGACCGCTTCTTCTTCTATGCATTTCGATGTGGCTTGTTTGTCAGAACAAAAGTACCTTTTGAAAATAACCTTTAAGCAAGCATTATACGTACTTTGACTAGGCCCAGATTACTGTTCTAAAAATGTGGTTATTTGTCTGATTTAATATTCTAATGTTCTAAGAAACTAAATGGTTTGTTTTCATTAGCTTCAGGTGGAAAATCATCATAATTAACAAGGAAAGGCTGGGAAACAGTCTGTGTAATTTAACTATATAATGTTTCAATAATATTCAAATTTATTGAATGTGACTGTATTAAAAGTGTTTTAGCTACAGCATACCCAATGCTACTAATGAAGTGCTTGATTGGTTGCACCAGCAGTGCCTGTGACCATCTGTCTGCAATTGTGTGGTCTGTGGTTTACTATTATTATTTAGACCGTGCTTGTGTAACAGTGTATTCGACACACCTTAAAAAAAATCTAATAATGTCAATAATTTTTGAAGAGGGGCTGCGATACCTTTATGTGTAACTGTAAGAGCACCGACACATACAATGAGCATTGTTTACAGCCCAGTCCATGTCTCAAACAAAGGTTTTTTTCACCCGACTCACCTGCTTTTCCAATCTGTACCGCTAGTTTGGTTAGTTTGCCTTGGAGAACAGACTTTTCTTTCTTTGGCAGGTTGGCTTTTTTCTTTTCCTCTGCATCAGTTCCTTCATCGCTGTTGAGAGGCTGCATTTCCATAGCAGCACCATCCTGTGCTTTAGCTGCAGCAAAGGGCAAAATGCAAACACATTAAACTAGATCAGGAATGGATTGATCTGTGCCTTCATAAACACAGTAAGCAGCAGAACTTGTTTCTGGACAGTGTTGATTTATATAAATGCCATCAAAAAACACAGTAAATGTAGAGAAATAGGAGTACAAGCAAATTAAATGTCTAATATCTAAGTTTTAAAAATGTATTTTGTCTCAAAATCATGAACAGAGAGAAGCAAACCCATAAAATGTCAAATGTATATTAAAGTTTAATTATCTGCAATTTGCTCAATTTAAAAGAAGACTTATGTTATCCAAATGCTTCCCTTATAATCCTAAACCAATCATATTTAAACAAACTGATTAAATACAATACAAATATGTCAAGTTACTGACATTGTATATATGCCTGGTTACTTGTCTTTTAATCATGACTCTCAGAACGTATCATATTTATATTTGGGCTGAACAGTGGTAAAGTAGGTAACACTGTTGCCTTGCAGCAAAAATGTCCTGGGTTTGAATCCCTGTCTGGGATCTCTCCGGGTCTCCGGCTTCTTCCCACAGTCCAAAAACATGATTGTTAGGTCAAACAATTGCTTTAAATTGCCTACAGGTATGAGTGCGTGCGTGCATGCGGGGGCGAACACACACTCCTGCCGGTAGGCTCAGACTGTACTGGAAGATGTTGCAACCACCTGCAAAACAAGCTAAACAGCTATGTTTTTAAACACCCCCAGAGTTATGAGGATGGGAGCGCACAGTCTCCTGCGAGTTGAAGCTATAACTTTTCTACTCCATATCCAACAGAGTTCTTCGGGCCCCACTCTTTACAAACAGCTAAGATCGACAAATCACCAGGTGACAGGTTGTGACCTGGCTTGGCTTTCAGAGAGGAAATGCGCCCCCTGGCTGTGCAATACTGATCTTGGTAATTATGTTTTTAAAAACATACAGTATATAACAGAGAGCTAGAAAGAGAACTGCTGTAATTCAAATCTGTGTCTAAGGGAGAAATAGCATTAATTTATCTTGGAAAAAGGAAAAGCAGAAACAGTTTACATTTTGTTATCAGATGTCTGACCACAGCGAAACAAAATGACTGGAGGAATGCTAATGTCTATGCATAAAAATAAACTGATAAAAATAAAAAATAAACATTTGAACAGAAAAGCCCATTTATGACCACAAGTTGTTTTTTTAAACCATGCTGTACAAAGCCAGGATGTTTTGCCCAAAAAGTAATAAATTAGTGTTGGTCTGTGTGGGTGAGGACAAGAAGGCGGCTATCATGGCAGTCACTATAAAGAAAAAATCTGAATATATCAGAAGCTGTGTTTGACAAAAATGTTACAATTACATGTAACGGAGTCCAAATAAAATGACAAAACATCTCAGATTAAAAAGACATTTTTTTAAATCATTACACCCAATTTAGAGGTTTTGTACAACTGATCAAGTTGTTCAAATAAGCATAAAGAGCTCCTATGTAATTCGATAAAGACTCTTTATGGTATAGACAGTAACCTGGCACTGTATATGACTGTATGCATTAGAAACACAGTAGTGCTGCAGCTGCTGTCCACTGTGGCTTCCTTTGCACTTACACGGTCGCTGTAATCTCAGTCTAAAGGATTACTGTTGATTCCTGGCAGGCAGAGGGAATCTGTGCACCGGGGACCTGTGCCAGGGTTGTGGTCACAGACTGAAGCCACATTGATCATTAAGTCCCAGCGGGGCTAGAAGGCTGCGTAGCCATCTGAATTAGCGGTGAACAGCCTAGATTTCATTGCCTTAAATCTACAACTGCACCAGTGAAGCTCTTACAGTTTGGCTACGAAGAGTTTCGTTTTGAACAAAAACACAAATCAAATCAGACGGACCTGGGGGACATTCAGAGAGAGACATGGGGGGGAAAGCAGATGTTCTGGTCTCAAAATTGTTGCATGGCTTTAATCTCTTCATCACTAATCGCTATAACTGGATTCAATAGCACCTGCTGCTCAAAGCACAATGTGCCAGGGAAGGACGAGAGAAGGGAGAAGGGAGGGCCAGACAGTACACGGGATAGCTGAGAACAGCCCGTACCAAGTTTACCCTGAGCTATGGTTCATTGTTTGTGGGTATGGAACGTACCTTTTTTTCTATTTTCCACTGATCCATCCTGTTTCTTGTCTATCAGAAAAAAAATAAACAACACACAGATGGTTAAACACAAAATACTGTGGGCAGCGTTCTAAATGCACACTTTAATAACACTTTGTTCAATCCATTTGTTGTTTAAAATCAGACTTTATAAATATACCAGAGATGCATTTAACGTATCAATCAGGTTTCTAACATTTTATTGTATCCTGAAAGCCCTTCACAGTAGAGGTGGAAGTGCAGTACTTGTCTAAGGCATACTGGTGACTGTCCAGTTCCTGCGTAGTTAAATTAATGGAGCTTAATTGTCATGTTGTGAGGGGAAAAGGAATCCTCGGATTTGGATTCATTATGATTTCAGTAACTCTGACTTTAAAGTGATGACATGTATCTAACATTATTGATGATTCACACTTGACTCAAATGCACGTTGTTGCTGTTTTTAGATAGAGAAGCACAGGAATCAGACAATATTCAGCGTCTTTGGTTAGTAGGTATCTCAAAAATTAACACACCATACTAAGTGCAGCCAGTTCAGGCTGACAACACTCTTCAGTGTGGAAGTTGTTACTGCGTACAACACTCAAAGTGATCTAATTTCGTTGTTGGTGACGGTTTTAATATAGGCAGAGGTGTAGAAGATGTATGAAGCAATTTAAAAAGAAACTGTATTTCCTACAATATAGAGAGATTTGGCCGTTTATTCACGGTACAAGGGGAGAGCGCGACCTTTAGCAGATCACAGAAAGGCCAAACCAAGTACAGCAAAGCTGCCGTTATAACCCATTTGGGATTTCAATTTCAGTCATGGAACATGCTGGCAGCACTTTAGAAATCCCAGATCTAAAGTAAGAATCTTCATTCTCTGCAATATACACGGAGAGATGGCTGTTTTTGTAGAGCCATCCAGATTTCCCATATCAAGCACTAGTATGAGACACTAAAGCCAGTTTAAACTTTTGGTTTTAAAAGGTTAGCAAAATTTACGGTGACAGCTCTCACTTTACAAAAAAACAGATCAGAAATTGGCAGAACTCAGATGTAAGGTTCTGTAAACCTGTGTTTGTATGCTGGGTTTATAGGTAAAACAACTATAAAACAGAAAGCTAAAGAAGTCAAGAAGGCCACAAACTTTTTCGCTGTTTTTTCTTCTCCTCCTTTTCTTTCTTCTTTTCCTCTTCATCTTCATCCTCATCTTCACCACTCCCAAGTAAAGTGAAGATAATTCCAGTTTGAGAGTTGACACCCACAGCCGTGACCACCATCTTCCCTGAGCCTTCCATTACATGGGTGCCTTTAAACAGAAGACAAATATATCAGTGAAAGCATTAAAAGTTGAAACGGTACACCATTAGCAGCTGTTTTTGTTTCGCCTCTGGCTGATTTTACTCACGTTGAAATCCAGTTTTTATTGCCTTATCTTTTGATTTTCGCTTTTCCCTTCGTTAATTTAAGTGCAAATGTTAAACTAAAGACTTTTGTTCGGACAGTGCTTTAGTGCTTTAGCCAGGCTTTAATGCGATACATTAAGCTGCAGATGAAAATCAATAATAAATGCAGGCTTTAAAATGGGACCAATAAATACACATAATGATGCAGAGTGAAACTGCAGCTAATGCATACAGCCTCCAAACCTTTAATCAAAGCTAATTTTAATCAAACCCCCGATTCCATTTGTGATGATTTCAACAGAAAACTAAATGGCTACAATACTGCAGCAGCTCTACATTCCTCTTAAGATATTTTTATAATGTATTGTAGAAAAAAAAAAAAAGGAAATACGGTGTGGTTCAGATGTAAGTTAAAAAAATGTAAACCTTTTAAATAATTTACCCGTCCTTACCTATTTTTGTGAACAAGGTTAGAACCTAAAATGCATTTGTGAAAAGCGTTATACACACTTAATGCAGACGGTGTCAAATGGTGTTTCGACAGAGACAAAACTTAACTCGGCAAAAAGATTTTATTATCTTCCTGCAATGAAAACTGCATAAAAAGGTGTTGAACCTTTACATTTGTGACATCGGTCACCGACAGCTTGCACCAAATACACTCAGCAGAAAATGGACACCAATTCACTTTCTTTTTTAAATGACAGGGGTTTTTAATCACTGAGACACACACTGCCTAGCATAAAAAGTCTCTGACACTAATATTTTTTCAGACAATCTCAGCTGCAATTGTTCAAGTGGGTTATAATAAAAACCAAAAACAGTTTTCATTAATAAATTAGCCCATTATTTGCCATTTTAGATACATCATTTTAGAAGGGTTTACTATAGCACCTTATCATGGTACAGTCATAGTAAAAAGTGTTTTAAAGAAGCCGTTAATCCTCTATAAATAAACATTGTGATTGGGGTCATGTTCCACACCTAACCACTGTGTGCATGCAAAACAACTGAAGCATGGTAACAATGTATCTTGATACAATATTGAGCAAGCGATATCTGTGGTGTAAAATAAAGCAGATGATTCACAGTTCGTCTGTCTAGTGATATTCAGATTAATACTGTACCTAAATAACTTCTCATTTTTAAGCTTATTATTTTTATTATTAAACAAAAGTTTAATTAGCTTTAAAAATTGCCTTTTAAAATCCTAATGCTTTTCAAAATACTAATGTACTCATATCCCTTGAACCTTTCGCATTTCTTTTTCCAGTTTACTCACAAATCACAATGTGCATCATATGGATTTTAACAAGTAGACCAGCACAAGTTGTGGACTATTAAAATACAAGAAAAAAATAGATTATTTTCAAATTTTTTTCAAATGAAAGTCAGAAATGTATCGCATGCATATGTATTCAATCTCCTTTTATTGAAAACTGCATTTCTAAACTTTACTGAAATGCATTGAAGGTTGTTTTTATAATGTGACAAAATTCAACTAAGTTCAAGAGGTTTGAATGATGTTGCAGGAAAAATAGTCATGTTAAACTTAGCATTACCTGATAACAGCATTGGATCTTTTTCTTGTGTTTTCTTCACATGGTCCGACTCTCCTGTGAGCGAGCTCTCATCGATTTTAAGATCATTGCCTTGTATAAGGACCCCATCAGCAGGTAAGAGGTCACCTGGAACACACCAGCGATCATTTTTTCATTTGAACATGCCTGATATTTACTTTGAATAAAAAAAAAAATGATATACCAGTATCCTCTTACCATATTTTACTTGTGCAACATCGCCTACCACGATCTCAGCCACGGGAATTTGGATAACTTGTCCTCCTCGGACAACGGTAAATTTCTGCTCTTGCTCAATGCGATTCTGGAGGCCCCTAAACTGCTTGTCTTTGCTCCAGTCATTGAACGCTGTCACCAACACAACACAAATGACTGACAGAAGAATGGCGGCACCTTCTATCCAGCCTGCCTCCGACTCATTTTCGTCCTCAACACCACCAGCAGCTTTTCCACAATCTGCAGAGCGACACAGTGGTTAAATCTTTTAGATAACTGAAAAACGTCCCCAGTTACTAACTTTGCTTTTTTGACACTCTTGCATATTTCAGATCAAACCATTTTTTATGCAAGACAGATAACCTAAGTAAAAAAAAAACTGTACTTTTCAAATGATGATTTCATTTATTTAAGGAAAAAAAAGTCCAAACCAACTTGGACCTATGCAAAAAAGCAGAAACCAGAACTAGATTTAAAGCACAATGCAGGCCTTATTTAGCTCAGTGTTCATGATTGAACAATAAGAATGAGACAGGGCAAAAATGGCGTCCATGAGAAAGTTCCAAAGTGAAAACTACTGCTGGCCAAAAAGAAAACGAAGGCCCACCTTGCATTTGCTAAAAAAAAAATTTAAAAAAAGATCTTGCTGATCCCGTCGCAAAAATATTTTGTGGCCTCACAAGACAAAATCGGGACAGTCAAAGAATAATTGATAGAACCATAAATCCATTTCTATGCCAGAGAGGCACAATGCTTTCAAGGACAACAGCACGTCCACATTTGAATGGCTTAAAAAAAAAAAAAAATGCTATGGTTTAGGCAAGACCAAAACTAAGGTCAGACTTAAATCCAACAAAAATGCTGTGGCATAGCCATAGGTTGTGTTAAAAAACAAAAACCTTCCAGTTCCTCCACAGGGATGTAAACAATCTGTTGCCAATTATATATATGTGTAATGACAGTCACAATCATCACTGGAGGTACAACTATTTCATAATTTTAAGGGGCGAGTGCTTTTTCCCTTAAAGAATACGTCATCTTTCTAAGACTGCATTTTGTACTAATTGTGTCTGACAATACAACAAACCGGATGATCAGAAATATTTAAATTTGGCAAAAAAGCAAAAATAAATCTGAAAGGGGCAAATTTCACTGCTCTGTATATTTTACTTACGGTCTTTTTTGCCTTCTGGTGGTCTATAAAAAGAAAGGGCTAGGGAAATTACGGCCGCCACTTCAAGAATAATTAATGTGACATCCTGTAGTGCCTCCCACACTAATTGTAAGAAAGTTTTGGGTTTTTTGGGTGGGATTAAGTTTTTTCCAAACGCAGTTTTTCGCTTCTCAATGTCCGCTGGCTGTCCACTAAGACCTGCAAGAGAAAGAGAAAAAAAGTTTAAACATATTTGATCAAGTAAATTTTTTGCTTGAGATTCAAGAGGTAAAAAAAAAAAAAACAACAGCACACAAATATGCAAGCATGGATAATCTGAAGACAGATTTATTTTCCAGCAGTTAGTTGGCAGCCGGTGAGTTACTGAAGTGAGAGTGGTGTATTCAGAGCGTTTGAAGCAACATTTGAAAGGAGACAATGCCTTCCAACAGTGACACACATTCAGTGGACATGCCATACATTTTCACCTCTTTCAGGCATTCCAGACAATGTGAGAGCTGAGGTCAGGTCTATCCTCACAAACTGCTTTTTCAACGAAATGACCAACTGACTCAAAGCTGAATCAGATTTAGAGTCTGGTGCCCATGACCACAGTGGTCCCTCTGACACATTGTCTGCTTGGCTAAAGAACCATCCAGCCATGTGCGTAGGGAGCGTTCTGCAGAAACCATTCAAATGCCTCCACACTCAAAGTACAATTACATAGTCAGAAGAGACTCCACACATTTGATGATGCATGACAGTTTTTTAGTCCTATTCATTCTGGCTGTGCGTGGGCAACTGACTGTTCAGACTAGATGGAGGTCTAATGTGTGTGAGCGCGGAAGAGAGGAGGTGGAGTAAAATCAGGATCATGAGAAGTGACTAAAACTGCAACTGACAGGCAGATGTGGGTGGGCTGAGGTTGTGGTGCTTGTCAAAAATACATTATTGAATGCCGGGACTCGAAAAGCAGCTCAGGGTTCTTATGTAAACCAAGAGGAGTCCTGCATAAAGATGGAGCAGATTAAAACTTTAAAGAGTCTGTATTGTGTTGTATGCAAATATGTTGCTACACCAGGCACAAGACTGACCTCTGATCATTTAACAGAACTGGCTGCATACGTAGACAGTCAGGTTTTACAGATAAACAGCTGATAAATGTGGCCAAGAAAAATAAACAACTCATTTATACCAGCAGCATGTTAATATTTAAGATATCTAATCAAATTCAATGCAAACAAATTTAGGATGAATGAAAGTTCAGATTAATAGCATAAAGTAACCTACAAACCTAAGGTCGGCACGAGTGTTATTAGCGGCTAAAGGCTAGCCATTCGCAGTATTACTTACAACAGTGCTTAAAAATAAATTCAGACCTCTTCTGTTATTCTATCACAGTTTTGTTTTTTAGCCAGGTACCCAAAACACTGCCATAAAAACAATTTCACTTGATTTCGGCAAGAAATAAAGCGTTTTTAATATTGCAATACTTTGTTGCACAAACTTTTGTAACACCTTTGTTGTTGCTGTGAAATAATTTGAAACATTCAGGCAAATTGTAAAACCGTCTGCAGTGTGTCGTGATAACCACAGGGGGGCAGTAATGCATTAAACTGTTTAACAAGCAGACCACTCCTCAACTGCAATGATGGCAAATAGCTCCAGTAAACAAAAAAAAGAATCACATAACAGCAAGAGACTGACATAATATTGTAGCTTGAAATGCCAATTCCTCATGTATAAATAAGTTTAATATACAATTTGAATAAGAACATCAAAAGACTGTGTTAAGACTCAAGTTGCAGAACATATTAAATCACAATCGCTATTGCAGTATAAATGTTGCAGTATTACAATGGAGTGCTTAGATGCAATTACTGACAGGACTTTACAATTCCCCACCCCAACAAAAACTATTTCATACATTTTAATGAAAAGGTTTGTGCCATGGGGTAATCTTAGTGACTCTTAAATTTTCACTCTACTATTCTCACACATACATCCTTCTGGAAAATGACGCTTCATCTACCTGACAATACTTGCTTCTGGTTCTATGTAAATCCTCTTTCCAAGGGAGCAATCCTCAACATATTAAGGCCTTTAACTCTTGTAGCATCTTTCTCCCCCTTTCCCTAACTCTGCTGGCTGGCCCTGAGAAAACAAACATGTCAAACAATGAGAGAGCTCACAAACAGAACATGAGTTACAAAGCTTTGGATACAAGTTATTAAACTTAGCACAGTCATTAAAGTCATTTCATTTCAGTGGCGTTGTGACTTGACATCCACCGCATTTAGTGTGTTTTTTCCGAACATGCATCACCATCCAGTATGGGTGCTGGAATATAATCAGAAATAAGGCAGACAAAATCAAAAACCAACTGGCTTGGTGACGCTGTGAGGGCGTGTTCAACATGTAGTAATGTTTTGTGTCTCACACTAGGTCAGGATGTGAAAACATGCATTTTCCATTTTCCGTTTTCAAATGTTCGTTCTTTTATTATGAGCCAAATCTGCTCAAATAAAAGCTTTTCCAATTGACCTACTTATAACTCTGTTCCTATTTGCTCTCTGATACATTTATTCGCACTTGAAAATCTGATATTTACGCCAGTAAGCACCAGTCTTGCCAAAAAGTGTAAATACATAGAAACAAAAGTCTATAAAACATACTGCTTCCCCTTTAAAAGATAATAAGAACACCACAAAAGTAACTAATTTAATGACATGTTCTCATAAATACCTAACAAATGAGTCACTTTTATTTTGGCCCATCCAATGCGCTCAATCTAAAGAAACGATCCAAACAAGCAAGTTCATGTATTCCAGTGGCTTCATTTAACCAAGCTTCTCATTCTTCTCATTCTTCAGAGTTTTGGAATAAATCCACCCAGCAGCACAGGTTGCCACACCTACAGCCTGAGGTATGCCTGGAAGAAAACACCTGCAATAAGCCCACGTACACATCCAGTTACTGGATAAGCCTAACCTCACAAAACTTCTGTGTTGTCCTGAGGACATTATGAACCTACATCCTCTTAGCTTCATATCAGTAAATGTAATGCAAGGGCTTTAATCTGACAGGCTAGGAAATATATCCCACATTCAAGTCAGCAGCGTGACAAACAAGCTACTTCCACATTCTCTTTTCTGACAACCAGCAGCAAGCAAGGACCTTGATTAGATTAGGTACACAAGTGTTCGGTTTTTATTCTCCGCAAGCTACGCCGGCAACATAAGGTTGACCTGAGGCATGCCTCTGCCTCTTTTTTAAAATCCTACTTATTAATCTGCTCACTTCAATCACGTCTTTAAAACTACAATTAATTCCGGCTTTATTGGTTACATGTTTCATTTGAAATTCTAAGCAATTACTAACACTTTTTTAATGGAGGTTAGAGGAGCGATGACTCACCAGGCAGAAAAAAAAACAACAACAACAAAGCAGCCAAGTTTTATCCAGCTTAGCTGTGTGTTGCAGCTCCTCTTTAATTCTCTTTGCCTCTAATGAAAACACGCTGACAGCTAATACCCAGTATAATTTTACACCCCATTTTCCCCTTGTATTCGAGTAATAAATACAAGTGACAGGATGAGCAAGGTGCTCTGTTTACTGAAGACACACAAAAAAATGTCTACAAAGCAACCCTTATTTTAGTTCTCACATTAAACAGCTGATCATCAACCAGTTAAAATCAGACATGGTCCGTCAGCTAACCCAACACAGGAAGGTAATTTTAAGTCAAGAGTGAGAAGATAGGAGGAATTTTTCCACCAGAAAAATTCTATCCAAAGGGACTAATTTATCCATCCATCCATTTTCTGTACTCAGTCTTACCTGGACAGGTCACCAATCCATCACAGGGCAACACGGAGACACACAGGACAAACGATTATAATCACGAGCAATTATCACATGCCTGATTATGGTCTTTTGGAGGACCAAAAACATCCAAAACGTGCAGCTCTATACAAAAAAAAAAAACAGCATTACCAAAAGGGCCTGTAAAAATGTACAACCTCTGTCAATTATTGGGTTGTAAGATAAAGTTCTCTGCCATTATCTGGCACTTGTATGATTTAAATTCAACCTCTAAACAACACACTCTTGACCCCAGGTTTGTGCTCCTCCTGCTAGTAATGTATCCAAAGCGAACAGTATTGCTTTGATATGCACCATCCAATAAACTGCTGCAAATAATCATGGGAAGAACACATTGCATTAATGCATCGACTGGCATCCTGATGTTTAGCAGTATTAGTTTCCAATAGCAATACCTTGTTTTTAGTAGAGCAGTTAGAGCTCTACGCGTTAAATAAAAAACTCTGTCCTCCAGAATGTGCTACAGCATGTTCTATTCACCACTGTGAAATAACCTGTTTCTTTACTTAGTCAGAAAAACAGTTTAAAGTCTCAAACTATTTCTTTAAATGACAAGATCCAAATCTTGTCTTAGCAACTTTGTCTATGCGTTTAAAAGCAAATTTAACAGCAGCTTTCACAGAAAACAAGAGGACATCGCAGCAGCGCAAGCTAGAACACGAAACAAAACAAGAAAAAGCCTTTCAACAATAAAAGGACAAACAAGAAGCGGCGTTCACTGGATACTTGGACAGCTTCTGCTCCATGGAGATGAAATCTAATGTTTAATGTTTTCTTCTGTGTGCTCTATTCACAAACTGGGTTGAATCTTCAGCTCTAGTATTTGCAGCATGGTACAAAAGGAGGACGCTGCCTGGACTGAAACCCAGGAGGAAAAAGGGAGGGATTTTTTATTTTTTTTTTAAATATGACTGTAAAGTAGCATATGCACACAGTTTCTATATAAAACTAAACTCTGCACAGCAATTAGTATAAATGCATACTTTTGGACCTGAAAAAGGACAAATGGTGCTAAGGTTTGCTGAGGCAACAGATCAGTAAACTTCAGCTGTTGGTAGTTTTTTCAGACGTGGAGACACCTGAAAATAGAAATGTCCCAAAAGGCCGTGCCATCCAGGAGCTGTTGGTGGCCAGAAGTCACCACATAGCATTGCTGTAATTAAGATTAAGAGGCACGTTTTTTGATTTATCATATGGTGCTGATGTTCTTTGTCTTTTAGTAGCGCTGCCTTATTCTTTCTAGACCGAAGAGACTTCCTCCAGGCGTCTTCCAAACAAGCCATACTTGCTAAATTGTTTTTTTTTTCCTTTCTCAATGCATGGTCATGAACTTTGTTTAACCAGGTGAGGTCTGCGGTTTCACCAGGTGAGGTCTGCGGTTTCACCAGGTGAGGTCTGCGGTTTCACCAGGTGAGGTCTGCGGTTTCACCAGGTGAGGTCTGCGGTTTCACCAGGTGAGGTCTGCGGTTTAACCAGGTGAGGTCTACGGTTTAACCAGGTGAGGTCTGCGGTTTCACCAGGTGAGGTCTACGGTTTAACCAGGTGAGGTCTGCGGTTTCACCAGGTGAGGTCTGCGGTTTCACCAGGTGAGGTCTGCGGTTTCACCAGGTGAGGTCTGCGGTTTAACCAGGTGAGGTCTACGGTTTAACCAGGTGAGGTCTACGGTTTAACCAGGTGAGGTCTACGGTTTAACCAGGTGAGGTCTGCGGAAGCTAACATTTAGCTTGAGTTTTTTGCAGCCTGCCTGAACATGACATGTTCTGAACTTGAGGTGACTTAACTGGGACTTTTATTCCTGGGAGAACTGGAAACTGTCTAAATTGTTTTCCACTTATGGATATTCTTTGTCACTGTGGATTGAGTGACTTCAAATGGTTTGGGAATGGTATAATACTCCTCAAATTTATAACAGGAACATTGCTTCAACAAGCTCATTGCTGATGTCCTCCTCTGTCATTGTGTGAATTACAAACCCGTATCCCTTAATAGTAGTAAAAAAAAAATGATTTACACAACCTAATGCATTAAATTGGCTGCAACTTTCCCTCTTAAATCTCATAGACACAGCAAGGGTGTACTTATTTTTTCCCATGACATTCATTTAAACATTTTCCGGACTGTTTATTTAATTTGGCACAATGACGAGATGCAGGTTCTGGATATACTTTCCATTCATAGTCAAAAAGGTCCTAGCCATATCATTTTTTGAATTCAGACAAGGTTTGTCAACCTGAACTACAGCTGAATAAACTGCCATTTAACAGACCTTCACACTGAATGGGTGGGGGGGTATCTGGAGCGACAGATACAGGGAACCCACTTTTATCAACCAAGACCAGTTTGACCACAATAAGTTAGCAAATAAATGGCAATTAATATGAAGGAAAGATAGAGGGAAACGCAAGTGTAACCAATTGGTAGTAAAAGTTTGATTACAGATCTATTTGAAGATAAACATTTTAAGTATGAAACATGTTTTATGTAACTCAGGTCACAGAGTAGATTGTGTTTAGACTGACAGCTTCCACCAATGCTAAAGGAAACAACTTCCAAGTTCCACATGTTAAACTCTACACAAAAACTGATTTTAGTTCCCCTTTAAATTGTATTGGTAATTAATGTAACAATGGGGTATAGAGGCCAAACTTGACTGCTACAAGGAAGTGAAGGAGGAAGTTTTGTCGGGCCAGCAAGCAGGACCTCAACATTTTTACCCAATGCTCACATCAACAGGGACAACATCTTGTATGTATGTAGAATGTAACAAAAAAGTCACTTTCTACTTTTAAAATATTCCCCCCTCTGCTTTAATGCGAGAACATTTCAGTTCTGGACAGGATTAATGGATGTATTAGTCAAATGGTTGATTTATTGTTGGAGTAACACATGGGCAGTTCTTAATAACAATTTACAAGGCAGTGAGAATTAAACACTGGGTTACTGGGATCAAGGTGAACAAAGCTGTAAAATGCATTTTAAAACCAAGGGTTAAAGTCCTAGTAATAATATGTCAAATAAAGCACCAGCAGAGTAGCAAAGTAACAGTTCTCTCCACCACCTGTTGCCACACACTGCCGATCAACTGGCTGAAAAAATGCCACTGCACTTCATGAAAGATAAATTCAGCTGTTTGACAACCTTTCCTGTAGTGAAAAACATGAAGGGCCATGGCATGGAAACATAAAGCAGCAGTCTCATGGTCCTTCTAAATGTAATGCTATTAAAACAACTGAATGACGGCTATAACCAACATGTCTTGAGCAGTTGAGTGCAGGATGGCCACCCTAATTAACTGGCAACTATTAGCAATGCTACACTTGTAATACTGTGCAAAGTGTTGAACAGCAAAAAAGGCACCATATTGCTATAAAATGAATCACTTGTTTATTCGGTATTTGGCCCAAATCAAAATAACATTTACACTCAATGAAATTTATTATAACTGCACCAAGTTACAGCAGCAGCTCAATCATACACAGGATCAAAAAAAGAGCTTGGAAATGTGAAGGATTAACTAAGGATTGGCCTAAGAGCTTTGAGAAATGACTGACCAACTAATTAGAAATCCATTTTCAATTGTCAAGCCCTTATAATCCTACATGATTCCTCAATTTCCCACACCAGTGATGAATGGACTGAAACGTGGAAGTGTCGCAACTCTGCAGCTGCATACCAACTGGAACAACAGAGCAAACACGATTTGGAACCAATCAAACGTACAATTTGAAATATAGCTCTAAGTCTGGCCTGGATTTAGATGGTAGCTGAAACACTCAAATTATAATTATTTTAAAAAAACATATGAATGTTGATACGGTGAATAATGAAACAGACAATCCCAAAAGTAGAACCTACTATTGGTGCATTTAACTGGAGCTGAAATGATTCCTTGAACGATTTAAGCAACTCGATCACTAAAATTCCTCAAGGCTTCGTTATTCGGTGTAACAATACAGCTCCTATATGTTCCGGACATTTGTGTTGCCAAACGCTCTCACTTTCACTAATGACAGCCTAGCCTGCTGAGAAGCGGATGCCCAGTGTGGTTATCAGCTGTCGAGGGGCAAAAAAAAAGGTGCTATGAAAATGACTGGAAGTGTCAAAAGTGTGGGATCACTTTAAACTCAACAGAAAAACTGCAGCACGCTGCGTGTTCTGGAAAACTGAATTAGCATTCGATAATAGCACGTCCTCGGTGCTGCAACACCTGAGCAGGAACCATCTTCTGCAGCGGCTGAGCCCCCCACCCCGCAACATTATCAACAGGCGCTTTGAAAGGACACCAGAAAGACTGATTTAACTGATGGGACATTTCCTTAAAACAATAAATGACTGCAGAATGACACCACTCAGGTGTGTGAGGCACACACATGGTTGAGGGAACTTAACGTGAGGTTTGATATATAAAAGGCAGTGTTTATTATGTCTGAATTTAAGTTTGTCGTTACCTTTTTGATAGATATGTAATTATTATTTTTTTACTTCTCTGTTTTTGCTCTAAAAAGTAAACTGCAATTTGTAACTCAAGGGTTCCATTTTATCTGGGTAACATCATGCTTTTTGAAAAGAAATCTCTTTAAAAAACTAGAGTCCAATATGGAAGTCACACTTTATGCACTTTTTTTTGGTGACCATTTTCACTACAGATGCAGCTGGCACTGCACTGATGTTAATTCAACCAGAAAGGGCTGAGCGTCTTGATGTTAGAACTTTGTTTTACCTGCAGATGCATCCTTTGCTACAAATGCTCATGCGTACCACTCAAGACAGGCTGTTTTATTGCTTTTTAAGAGATAAATTGATTTCATCACTTGTTCACTCACATTTTCTCTTTCATGTATTTCTAATCCTCATAAAATAAGCGCAACAAGTTAAATGAAAAATTAGCAGAAGGTGCCAATTACTGGATTGTCAGAATAATCGATTACTCGATTAATTGTTAGATGCGGCTCTACTCTAAACTCTTAACCGACTTTCAAAACAAGGAGCGGTTTAGTCCACAAGTGCGCACAAAATAGACTCGATATGATCCTCCAGTGTCCATCTGATCTGAAAAATACATTGAACAGCAGTGTCTGAATTGGACAGTTTGCCGAGGATGGGGCTCTGCTCTGCTCGGGTCCAAATATTCTGGAAGATTTCCCTTTGGGGAAACCCCTGCAGGTTAAGGCTGAGAGCTGAAATAAGAGCTGAAAGCACACAGGACCCATTATCTCGGCAGGTAAACTTGCTACTGGGCTATTGAGGCCGTCCCACAAAGAGGGTAATACACAAAGTCAATGACAAAGAAGTTGGGTGGTCACAGAGTTCTGTATCCAAGCACATAAACGGAAAGTTGAGTGAAAGGAAAAAATGTGGCAGAAAAAAGGTGCACAAGCAGCAGGGATCACCGCAGATATTGCGATGCAAATTCCATTCAACAATTGGGGGAGAGATCACAAGGTGTGGGACTGTGACTGGAGTCAGTTCTTCAATGGAGCCAGGGCACACTGGCATGTACAGGACATGGCCTACAACTGTTGCATTCCTTGTGTTAAGTTACTCCTGAACCAAAGACAACATCAGAACATCTTACCTGGTGTAAGAAGAAATCTGAGTGAACGGTAGCGCAGTGGTCCAAAGTTATCTTATCAGATAAAAGTACATTTTGAATTTCATTTGAAAATCCAGGTTTCAGAATCTCAAGGAAAAGTGGAGAGGCACGCAAACCAAGTTACTCGTGACCCAAAGTCAGCACTTCATGCAGCACCTTGCTTACAAGCTTTGTGGAGATTACTTTATTTTCCAGCAGGATGTGGCACCTGCCCATAATGCCAGAAGTACCACCTGACCTAAACCGCATAGATGATCTGTGGAGTATTGTCGAGAGGAAGATGAGACACCAGAGCAAACAATGCAGACGAGTTGAAGGCCGCTGTTAAAGCAACCTGGGCTTCCTTAACACCTGAGCAGCGCCACAGACTGGTCGCCTTCATGTCATGTTGCACCGATGTAGTAATTTCACGGAACAGGAGCCCCGATTAAGTATTAAGTGCATATCCTGTACAGCAATTGAATGCTCTTTTCAACAGAAGGAAATGTATGTATGAGAGTCTCCCCTCTTTCATTGGTCATTTTTACTTTTTCTTAGAAACTAAATTACTGGTTTTCATTAGCTGTAAGCTATTCAATTTTATAAAAATAAAGGCTTGAAATCCACCAACCCCTAGGAGGTTGTTTTTTTTTTACCTAGTTGTTTAAATGACATTCTAATTTATTAACATATACCTGTACACTCTGGGAGGTGACCAGATCAGAACAAATGCATTTACAGAACAAGCAATGTCACTTATGTTAGTAATACTACAGCAACAAGACACAGCGACATGCACGTTTAGACAACACACTCTGAACCAATAAATGCCTTCCTCACTTTTTTTTTCTCGACACAGCTCAGAGACTTCTACGCTGCTAAAAACGGCGAAACGTAAACAGGGCACACCACTTTCACCATCAATAAATGAAAGGTCAAGATTTGCAAAGTAAGCTAATGACTGTGGCAGCAATGAGAAATGTTTTCCGCTGCAGTAAAGCTTGGTATTTATCACATTACTGGCTTTTTGATGAAGGCCAAGAAGATTTTTCCTCGCTTTGAGGCACTGCGTACAGCAGACTGTTGCCGTTGCAGTGAATATGTGGTGCCGTTTTAATCTGGGATCAAACTGAAAATCCCCTCCCATAAGAGTTCAGTCAAGGTCATACTGACGATTAAGCAGACCGTCTACAGAGAGACGAATTCAGAGGTAGGAGGGGGGAGAACGGTGACAAACACACCCAGCGGGATTCTTCTGCCAGATGAATATTTTTAGAGAAAGTAAAAAACTGTTTCTTGGTGTAGTAAATAATAACGCGTAGAAAGCCGAGCTGATTTGTTTGTCGCACGTGAGTGTGACCTGCCTGAAGACTGGTGCTGTGCCCAGGGAAACAGCTGGTCTGTCTGAAGCCTACACATAGAAGCATGCACACACAGACTGAGAGGTGAAAGGAGAGAAAAGCAGGGTGTGAGGGACATAAGCATGGGCCCTAAAATAGACCCGGAAAGGCCCAGGTCAGAGGCGGCCTGCCTGCCTGGCCACCTGTCCGGCATTTGAGCATTTCCAAAGAAGTGAAGACAACGTATGCCTAATGTAGCAATAACATGTCTTCAAAATACTTTTGTACCACATCATCACCACTGAAACAGCTCTCACTACTAGTACTGTTGTTTTTAAATACAGAAAAAGAAATACTGTACCATCTATAGGTGAGGTTTTTAAACGGCTGCAGAGTCCTTGAGTATCTCCGTAAGATTCACCAATTTTGCCTATCGCCTCGGCACCTCTCAGCTCCATTAAGGAGCGCAGTTCTTTGAGTGTGCAGCCAAACTCCCCATCGTGGTTGGCCTCCACCAGGGAGTTCTTCACGCCACTGTACGAGTTGTTTGCCATTGCCTTGCTTCCTGCTGCCACCCCAGTCTTTTGCAAAGTGCTGCTGCTTTGACCCGACAGTGGGGTCAAAACAGAGAAGAGTTGTCCTTAAAAAAATAAATACTTAAATCCTCAAGAGTGCCAAATCACTGATGGTTCCCATAAACAGCTGACAGGCCCTTCACAGGCAGCTGGAGTCACATTTCAGGTGGTAGTTTAGGGATATTACAAAACAGGGCATTATATCCCTTGGAGAGCTGAGTTCCTAATCGTTCATGGTGACTGAGGAAGGCCCACAAAGCTGGAGATCACCTTGTTGCAGATCTGAAAAAGAAGAGCAAACTATAAGACAGTGAATAATAACACTGACAAATTGAATTTTAGATGCAGGAGCATAGTGATACATTTACAGATTGCTTTTAACAAGTAGGAAAAAAAGCCTTTACAGTCCACCCGATCCACAGTCTTCAAAAACTGAATAGTTCAGTTGAAATAAAGGGTGATTTGAGAAGATTTAAAACGCAATTCAACTTAAATAGAACATGGTATATCTCCTTCAGGGAAGGTCTTGGCTTATTTCCTTAATCTTGTGTTATCTGTCCAAGAACCCGTCAGAAGTACCTTAACTCTTGCATGAATAGGACCCTAAGTGATTCATAATCAAACTGATTAGATTCTATTTTACGGTCTAATCCGTAATAATTCAGTCCAGGTTAAAGCAGTCTACAGTTTTTAGTATGTTGAACTTGAAATTATGAAAGAAGGTCCAGATTTATAAATCACACTGAGAGAACCTGTTCATTTCAAATCTTCTCTGGCATCATGGGTTTCAGAAAGCGCCCCTACTTGCCCAATGATTGGACTTTAAAAAGATCAAATACTCATTAAGGTTGCAAATCACTTTGTTCTTGTGTTGACCCCTAAACCATGCCACCCCAGAAGGTGAGACTTTCAACATTTTTCACATCTAAAAAGCTTCTTCAGTAGTGATTATGAATTCAGATGTCCAAGCTAATGTACTGTAGTCTGTTATTTGAGTGACATGGGTCATTTACACACCCTCCTGTTCTGAAAGTCGCTTGGGTCGTTGTCACTTACTGACTGTATCTTTCAGATCTCTGAGTGTGTAAATGGTTATGAAAGCACCAGGCTACCTAGTAGCCTTCTCCTGAGGCTACCTCTTTTAATCTTGGTTTCTCTAATTATGTAGAGATGACTTCCTCCACTCCTCTTGAATCATCCATTTTCTGTGTTCAAAATATCCATGTTATGCGTCTAAAAAGCTGTGCCCCTAGCTCAGCTTTGACCTGAGGTTAGTTTCTATACCTTGTACCATGTTTCTGATAAGCAGCTGCTCATTTTATCCCCACTGGAAATCCTTTTGCACAGACCTGAATGGCGCTCGTCTTGTGTTAATCTGTTTCCTTCTTCGGGCGTACCAGTTTTTACCTTTGGTTGATGATTGGTTAAAAATTCACCAGGATGATGTGTTTGTGGAAAATCTGAATTTCACTGATATCCCCACAGGATAAAGGAGGACAGTTTCTTGAATTTGTTTGTCATTAAAGCCCTTTCAGAACCTATAATTAAAAACTAAAGGGAAGGTGAAATGCTTTCAGGAAAATACAGAGAGGCAATTACCGTCTTCTCAGGCACATAGGATTACCATGGTGTGGATGACTGGTAATCTACAACATGTCAACAACTCATTTGGTACTATGGTAATAACTCTGTTTTGAAGAGACTGGAATATTAATTAGAGATGGAGGAACTGCAATGGGCTGGCTTATGTAATAGGATCCTAATTCAGTTTACTATAGGTTACGTAGAACGTTTTCTTCTGCAGCAAAATACCACTATTCTCTGAAACAAACCTGTACCACTGCAAAACTAATATAAAAAATGAATGATCCCTTCAAGAACATAATGAAAATGTAATAAAAACAACTACCACACTGCAAATAAATAATGGTACAAGGTAAAAGGCAAAGGTGTTACTCTCACATTTACCTATCAAATCAGGTCCACAAAGGGTGGGAGTTATTTTTTTAAATGTGCTACCGAGCAGTCCACTGAACCTGAATAGTGCACAAAGAAGATGGGCAAATTTAAATCATTTAAAGAGCTTCTTTCATCAACAGCCAAGCATGCATACAGCCACACAATTAGCTGCAAAACTATATTCGTCGGTCACACCTATTACACACATAGAGGTAATATAATACTAATGGGATGGAGCTTTTTCATGTTAAAGAGTCTCTTACAAAATATTTAAACTGCTTACGGAGTTTTGAAGGTTTCTGTGGTAGCACCGATACTTTTCCTGCATGCCTCCCTCAGGCAATATTGTCATGAGACCGAGTAATAATTTCCACTGTTTTGCTGATCATACCCAGCTATATTTGTCTGTGAACCCAACCGATAGAAAGCAAGTTAATCACAGGCATGTTTAAACATATTTAGGTTTAGATGATTAGCAATATTTGGTTGCTGAATATAAACAAACCAATTTTATACTTTTGCCCCAATACCTTAGCAACATTCTTACTGATCCCATTAAGATGTTTGTAGAGCGTATGTGTTTTTAAGTAGGATACGTCCTGCCACTCATATTTCAGTTTGTTAACTAGTTAACTATGAAAAGTGTTTGAAATAATGAAGCCTCGTCAAAAGCTGATGCAGAAACTAATAGTGAATAGCACTGTCTCCAGTAAATCTCAAATAAGCTGCATTGAAATAATTCTCTTTAATCTTAAACAATTTCAAAATCCTTCTCACGTTTAACACATAGTGATCATGCTTCTTGGTAACTTAAATATGTTTCCATAACTCCCAATAAGAGCAGTTTATAGGCTAACTTGTGTCTTCTAGTGCTTCCAAAGTTCGAATGAGAGGATTATTTGAAGAAATCGAAAATACAATACTTTTAAAAGAGGATAAAATATAGGAAAATGTGTTTTTTTTTGGGGGGGGGGGAATCACACTTCACACTTTAGACATATAATAGATCATATGACTTATTTTAAAGGTCGAGGTGTGTGATGGTTACTAATTTATGCACATGTTCTTGGTAACCGGTACATGTGTGAGCACACATTTAAAGCTGCATGTTACATACAGGTACCGGAGCAACAGCTGCTGCTGTGTTATGAAGACAATGCCGGTACCACACTGGACTGAATACCAAACTAGCCTGCCCGTCTATGCAGACTTGTTATCTATTCAAAAGTTCTACAGCACAGTGAAAGAGACAAACACGACAAAGGAGGCCCCAACTGTCAAGCAACTCATAACCTTTAGTGAGCAAGAATCACAAGCCATCAGAAGCTCACAGTTCTGGAAAACCTTGGAGTGGTTTTAAAACCAGCACAAATGTAATAACTGACATTTTATACCACTTACAATAACACGTTTCATTTTATCAGTTAGTACACCTATTTAAGCATACAGGCGCCGGTATGCATGCACTTCTTGACTTGAACTGTTAGCTGCTGATTTACAATGTAAGAAAGAAAATTGCATTTTCTGCACTTTTACAGTGAACAAACATTTAACCTCTGCCTAAAAGGAAGAGAAACTCGAGGCCATGAGACAAAAACCACAGGAGTGCTGAGGCGTCATTCAAAGTAAGTCATAAAGCTGTCTTTTTTTCCCAGATTTTTCCATTCAACCACAATTAAAATGACATTTTTGTTTGACAGAGAGATGGTGCAAAGAAAGCTTTAAACTGCCAATGTGATTTCTGTAGTTGAATGTAACATTTGTTAAACACAGGCCTAATGTATCGCCAGAAGCTGCTAACCTGAATACAAGAATAGTACTGTCAGGGAAGGTTGATTTTTTCCTCCTCATTTTTCTCCCCGAAATAATATATATTTATATTTTTTGGACGGAGTTTATTCTGCTCCAAATTTGGCTCACTGTTAAGCAGTTTTCCTACTCTTGGGCCCATCCCTATCCATATCTTTGGTTTTTAATTCAGTTACTGATTAAATATTTCACTGAAAAATGGGACGCACCTTTCAACAGCTGATAAAGTTTTCACTCATTCCCTATATGTAAACAGAAGTGACTTAATAGCTCCGTATGAGACCTGTAAACAGTTATCAATTCAAATAGCACGTCATAATTTTTATTCCTTTTAAGGAGTGACAATATTACTCAATGCAATGCATTCAAATACATCCAACTACATATTACACTGTTTTTGTTATTGCAACATATTTTAAATTTTTTAAAAAAGCCAGAGGTACTTTAGACATACATGTCCTGTGACCTGATAAAAATAAATTGGAAATGTCTGGATAATAATGATCATTTTCACATTTAGAGTAAAAAGGGTGGAAAATTGTAAGCCTGAGATTGCCACCCCAACCGTTACGTAAGGGGCTGGCAGAAATGTAAGATGACCCTAAGGTCACTTCCACCTTAGCTACAAAGTGGCTTAAGGACAGCAGAACCAATGTTTGGAGCGGCAGTCAAAGTGTCGATCTCATGAAAAAAGAATTGGGGGCAAGCTGAAAACGGGTGCGCGAGCAAGGCGGCCTGCCACCCACTACTAAGAAAATGGCCACTTCAGAATTTCAAGAGTTATAAAAAAAAAAATCCTATTCATATTTTTCTTACTAGTTATTCCGGCATTGCGGGGAAAAATAAATGATACTCCAAACTGACCTAGAAAAGAAAATTTGTGTCAGATTTAATGTCAGACAGAGAGAGCAAAAAGATGTTCTTTGCCTTTTTACACATTGAAGGGAAGTATCAGCTCAACTGTTTCTAAACACTTCAAACTACATCATTACAGTGATTTTTGTGCTGTTAACAACATGGTAATGGAAATATATTTATATATAATGTGTTTACAAGTGCAACTCCTACTCCTTCGTCAGGACACCACTGAAAAATCTTTTAGTCAACAGAAATGTAGGGATACAGCTAAGAATAAGAGAGGGGGTGAAATTGAATTCAGTGTTCTTTCACTAATAACCCCACAAGACGTAACTCCTACCGACGTGAACTCCTGTTAACCAGAGTCAGAACTCTTTAAATCCAAACTTGCACTGGCAGTGAGACAACTACTTTTCATATGTAGTTCACACAACCCTGCCTGAAACAGAATATAAATAAACTCAAACACATAAGGGTGTTACAAAACAAAGGCAATAATCCTGCCCTCACAAGTGCACACTGTTGTGTGTGGAGTGAACTACCAAGTGACTAATGCATGTCAAAAAGAGCTAAATTAAAGAATACAAATATGCTAATTCAACAGCAGACTAAAATTCCCTGTCATTTGGATTCAAATTATTTCTGATAGTCCATCTATGTGGAGTAGATTATTAACACGCGTGCCCAAATCAGTTTAGTAGAACTGTGATGCAATATGTCCAGTTGGGCAAATAGCATTAGCAGTGAAAGAGAAGACGCATCTGAAACTCAGTTGGACCATGCATAAAAAGCTTTTCCCATGTGGAAATCTAATGAAAATACAATACAGCCTTTTATACATTGTTCTTACTCAAAACGTTGAACTAAACAGATTTAGGTAAGAGCAATTAGCTGGTATGGAACAAAAGCGCTTCTTCAAATAAAATATGTCATTGGTAAAATCAAGTGACTAATGTATGCAAGTCTTCAACACCAAGTAAAAGATTCCTGCAATTTAACATTGTCAAGTGTCCACTACAACTAAAGTGACCCCTAATTTAACTGTATATTGTGAGGTATTAATGCAGGTTTTGTCTAAATCAATTAAAACGATAAACAGACCAATGTACGATACTGCAGCTCCTCTGGCAAATCTACAGCGATGTGAAAAAGTGTTTGCCTCCCCTTACAGATTTCTGTTTTTTGCTTTTTCGTCAGATTTAAATGTTTCAGATTCAACTCATTTTAATATTGGATAATGATAACCTCAGTAAATACAGAAAGCAATTTTCAAAAGATGATTTTAATGATGATCTCAAGTTGCCTACCCATCTGCATATCGTTTTATGAACGTGTGCGCGTTTGTGAGTGCGATTGGGTGAATGTGGCTCTACTGTAAAGCGCTTTAGGTGGTTGGTATGACTGGAAAGGTTCAGCCACACACAGTTCAGTTCCTTTACCATTCAAAAAAAAAAAATCCAGCAAATGATAACTGTCGGGTTTGAAATCGTTCAGCGGTCAGAGAGGTTCTGTTTAAAGTTTTTATTATGTCTGTACGACAGGTAATAATTGGGCCTGGGTTTGATTTGTAAATTGAGCTCAGCTTTCTAAACACAAAGGTAGGGTAATCACAGTTAATTCATAAAGAAATCTGTAAGGGGGACAGACACATTTTCACAGCACTATTTAAAGCAGGTTGGTTTGGTCAGCTTCCAGCCAACAGGATTTTAAAAGAATTGAAGCTGTCTTTTGTTCCCTCCTGCTTGTGGAGCACCCTGTATGGCCCAACTATTCAAGTTGCAGGCAAATGCCTGAGATTTTGGTGCTGCTTAGACAGGGGCCTGTTATCAGTATCCGGTTATACCACAGTTATAAACAGCTAGTGTTTCGAAACTGCTACAATTTTCTTTCATTCCGTTTCTAGGGTTTAAAGCCCCAACAGGGAGATGGCAGAGTGACTTACGTTTTCTCCAGCTGTAAGGAGCATAGAGTGATAACAGCACTGCGCCTGACCCCACTGTTACATCACACTGCTGGGCAGCTGGCTGAAAGAAAGCAACTACACTTATCCCTCGCTTACAGGAAGGACCAGTGTGACCATTCAGAAGAATGCATGAACAGTCATGGTTTGGAAACTAAAGGAGCACCACATAAAGATTTCTAATTTAGTAGATGTTTATAAAATGACTTACACTTATGTTTAACAACCACACATTTATATTATTATGACAGTTATGTTGAATGTGTTTTGTTTTGGCAGCAGTAGGAATAATGTTCTATTTTATATAAAGCTTTTACATCATGCCGTACATGTTTTACATTTTTATGTAAATGCTGTGAAACTCATGCTCAGATCAACTGTTGTTTTGCTTCAAAGTGAAACATGAAATGAATGTCAAATCCAACTCTTACCCTGTGTGGGCTTTGGACCACTTTGTGTTAAACCAAAGTGCTGCTTTGTGGGGTTTACAGACCATATCCAGAATATGAGCTTTGAACTGCTATGTTTTCTGGTTTCTACACCGATTCATAGTTTTCTACTCTGGTCTGGCTTTTTACCCACATAAAGGCAGTCGGAAGCCTTGTTGCTGATCCTTTGACGAGGGTGCCCTACACTTGTGGTTACGTTCTCCTTTTGTAATGTTTCACCTTGCAGTACCTCTCTTTACCCAGCATTATGTTTTGTTTTTTGCACTACATAATCCTCCATACATATAATATAGATTCAGTGTTTTTATATGCTCCACTGTTGTGTAAAAGAGGATGTGTAAAATATTTGTTAGCACACTTTTTTCTCAAATTCCAATAGATGTTGGAACTCAGATCTTGAGATAAAATCTTAATTGTTTTATTGACCTCTGTATG
Source organism: Crenichthys baileyi (assembly GCA_036173005.1). Classification (NCBI taxonomy): domain Eukaryota; kingdom Metazoa; phylum Chordata; class Actinopteri; order Cyprinodontiformes; family Goodeidae; genus Crenichthys; species Crenichthys baileyi. The sequence continues at coordinate 336,557 of JAHHUM010000664.1, forward strand.
ATTCCTCAGATGTCTGACTACTCAGAAACCAAGTGGGTAAACCACGTGTACAGCAGTCTACAGTAACGCTTTTTCTTCCCTTGCTTTAACATCCTTCTTTTACATTATCACACTTTACAAGCACTAACAATGCCAAGTTGAAGAAGTGCCAACATTTGCTGCGCCGCTTCGGTTTAGAGTTGCGGAGCGGGTCACATGTCACAACAGTGGAAAATCATTGTGATTGGATCTCCAAGCCAACAGCTGGCATGGTATGGTTGAATGACAGTGGCTGCAGTTAACCCATTCCACACTACAGCAGCAACACCACAGCCTTGCATCTCTGTGTGACGATCTGACCTGAAGAGCAAAGACTTGTAACTCTCAAGCTATTTAAGGCTGTTGTCTCACATCAGTTGTTCACTAAAACCTCCAACTAGAGGCTGTGCAAGAGGAAGCTAATGGATAGGACGGCAGTGGTCTTCCTATCCTCACTAAGGAAGCCCTCTGGCAGTTTGAACACCTTCACGTGCCAACAACCCGATGGAAGTCGAGGATAGCAATTCTAGGGATCCCTCCGCAGAAGAGCTGCCTAATGCGAGATGTGGTATTTTTAGCTTCGCCCAGACTGTCCCCTCCCCCCACAGCCAGTTGTAGCTGAACTGGGTCACGCCATGTAAATGCGGAGGGTACAAGCAGAGACACCCAGCCCTCCTTGCGCTGCCCTGCTTGCATCTAGGAGTGCTACTTCACCCCAAAGACTGGAACATCTACACAGCTCTGAAACGCTGTCAGGCTGCCAGTCGAGGAGAATGCACAGTCAGAGGTGTCATCTGCAACACATTCAGTGCTCCACAGGACATCTTTCGTCTGGGAAAGCATGCAATTCTTCCCAAAAATAAAAGAAAAATCTATTTCCAAAGTAGTTGATCTGAATTAAGATAACATACGACAAAAAGGATTTCCTGAACTGGCAGATTAATTTAATTAGCATATCATTTAGATAACCATTACGCTGAAGCAAATGTTAAAATTAAAAAGAAAAAAAGAAGATAGGCTTTAAATACGTGTTCTTTGCTAAAAGGCCATTTAATAAGCAGCAATGAGCACTATCAGAAACCTGCGTATTATGCATCGAGTCACTGTTTTTACAGTTGCGAAATTCACACATAGGCTTGTTACGTCAGGCGCACAGAATGAGAACATTCTTACCGAGTATTCTGAAGAAGGTTTGCCCTGTTTAGACGTTAGACATGAAGTTTGTGTTGCAGTGAGAGCGAACCTTATTGTAAGATCAAAAGAGCTCTTTAAGGGCTTCAAAAGGAAGATTGTAGCTGCTTATGAGTCTAGAAGGTGATTCAAAGAAGTCACAAAACCAGCTAAAATTAGTTCACACCAAGAACAGACCACTAGATGTTAATAGAAATCTCCATGGAAACCCTAAAATGTAATCACGGGTCCAACAGAAAGTTTTTGAACTGTTGATATAAAAGTGAACGCCAATCAGAAAAAGACTGTACATATTTAACTTTCATGGGAGGTGTGCAAAGAGGAAACCTTTGCTCTACAAAAGAAACCCAAAACACGAAGGCCAGGCTAAAGTTTGCCCGTCTAAAACTGAATTATTTGGATGTTGCAACGGAGGACATGTTTGGCATAAACCAAATACATCCAGTAGGACCCGGCCAACTCATCATACAATCCACCATGAATTCTGCTGTGTATCAGATAGCATGCTTGGGGACTGGACCCTGCTAAGTGGTGGGTGGTTGACACAAGCATCACTTCATTATAGCCGACAGAGCTACAATAACACCCCAGTTCTGCAATGCCAGGGTCATTGTTGTAGGATGTGGTCGGCCTTGAATGGCTGTCTTGTGACGGCCAGAGGCAGGCAGCTCACGGGAGGGAACATAATAATCTTTTCACCCATAACTCAGATCTATTTTGTAAAAGGGCAGGGATTCCCAAGGTCAAAGGACTGGGAGTATTTCAAATGTTACACCTAACCTGACCTTGCTGTTCTAATCATCTCAGCCCAACAATGAGTTTCGTTTTTTGTTTAAAACATCAGATTTGGACTAATTTCCTAAAACCCAACACTAGTGACAGAAAATAACAGCAAGTACTATGACATGACAGATTTCATGCAAGTGCTTTACTGAAAATAAATGCCTATTCAAGTGGACAACACGTCGACTCGGCATAAAGGGTTTAATAAAACCACCTGCAATCAGGGAAACTAATCCAATGCTGTGATGATCACTCCACCTGACGCCTCACACAGAAAATGTTTTCTAGAGACTTCTGCATGATCTGACACACTGTGATGAATATTTGAGAAAAGCTCATAAACTTGGCCTTTGGGAGTTTTAGTTCATAGTTGTTAAAGAGCTTCAGTTCTGTTACATTGTGGCATTGTCTGCTGGGCTGATTTTGTAAAGCACATGTTTTTCCACAAGTAAAACTGCAACTAAGAATAAGATTTTAGATCTACGCTAGAAATCAACTCAAAAACAAAGACTTGGAAAAGCCTTTACAATCTAAAAATCTGCTTTAAATAAATCATTAGAGCTTTCTTAATCATTCCCTTTTCCTTAAATAAAGACATTTTATTCAAAGAACTTTCAAAACTAAGCCACAGCAGACATCCCATAAACCATAAGAAAGGTTTGAATGAATGAGTAGTAACTCGAAAGACATGTAATGTAATACGACTGCTTGGAATAACCTTGGCCAGACAGTCTCCACCGATAGATAAGCAAAACTCCAACACGAGTACATGACATCATAAATACATTCTATGTAATGGTAAAACAACACACAATGTTTAGTTTCCTGGGCTGGTTTACATGACTCAGTGTCCTCCTATTCCTATAACGACCAGGTTTTTAATACAATACCTTTTGAGTGTCTAATTTTTCGTTTATGTTTTTTACGGTGTGTTTCGACACCATTATGAGGGATGACACGACCTAAAAAACGACCTCATTAACTCTCCATACCAGACTTTTTTTTGCATACTAATTGGAGCAGTCTCCCACCAGACATTTTGTGTCAATTTATCTTTGCCGATGGGTAACCAAAGCTTCAGAGTATGTGTCTATAGTCTACTCATGTACTGTAAGGAATGTGGTATTATGACTTCAATAAATAGTATCTACCATCAAGAGCTTGCATGAAGTTATCTTGGTATAACCAGAGGTCACAATATGTCATATGTCAGAGTCAAAAGAGATCAGAAACAAAATAAATAAAAATAGATGGCAATATAAAGCAGCCTAATTTATTTATTCAATAATTTATATAATAATAGAAAATAAAGCCAATTAAACTGATACGTAATGGTTTATTTGTACAAAATCGTTAATTTGTGGGCACAAAATCAAACGGAGGAAGGAGAAAATTGATCCGAGGTCGCAAAATGATCTTCCCATCGTCTTATTGTTTACCGTACCGAAGTACACCAAGGTTTAAAATAAATTCCAGTTTAAAAACTAACATTTTTAGAGTAAGCATTCCTATGATTTAAAGCCCTTTTAATCAGATTACAGAACAAATGTTAGGCCACTGGACATTTCTCAAACTGTATGGAGCCCCACTGCTGCTGTGCACTGACTTTCAGCTGGCTGAAAGAAGGCTTTAAACCTTACAAAAAAAAAAAAAAAAAAAGAGTAAACTTCAGCTCTTTAAAAGGTATATCCGGTCGTAAAAAAAAAATACAGACCGTCATGGCTTGGAGATTAATGGACATCGTTTTAATAAATGTAAGGGCATTTCGAAATGACAGCTAGCAGGCAACAAATAGCTAACAGCAGGGGCTACCTGAACAGACAGCTGATCTAATTTAAACATCAGCTTCTATAAACAGAAAAACATCAAAAAGATACAACATCCTGCCCAACAAGCACTTAAAAACTACATTCATGGTGTTTTTCTTTGTTTAGACTGTCTCAAAATCAAAACAAAAAAGATAGTTTACAGAAAACATTAAACCTACAGTAATCTTTGTTATTTTAACGCAGTATGAAAGCAGATGGATTGTGGGTACATTTCTGTTTTATTCAAGTGTAACAGCTGCATTTTTCCTCAAGGTTATCACCTACATTCTCTACCAGCCTAACTCCAGACACAACATCACAACTACTATACTACTTTAAAACAATCGTTGAGTAAATCCCTAAATTAGTTTACTGTAATGAGTTATTTCCAAAACAAAGTCTCACACTAGCAGTAATCAAGTTCCTAAGCTCGATACTGGTACACGCACAGAAAACCACCACTAACTGAGCCACACAACTAAGTAGGTCAAAGGGTCTTCCTTGTACATTATGAATTAAAGAAAACAATAGCAAATGGACCGATTGCTGTCCTTTTACTCTGTCAAGGTGAGAGGAGCTCTCCGCTGTAAGCCATAATAAAGAGATCGTACAGCAAAAAATAAGAAAAAAGGATACTTTTGGCATTGTTGAGTGATAGTGACAGTCTGGGGTCAAAGGGCTCAAACAGAGGATCTAAATGATTTGAGTAAATCATTACACAAGCTTTACATTTCCATATGCTAAGAAAGACACTCAATGAAATACCACTCAACTGCTGGATTTGAAAGCTATTGTTAGCACATAGTAAAGTCTAATTGAGACCTTCCTAATCTAAACAGGGACTAAATCAAAGTAGTTCATCATTCCTATAATATAACCTCCAGCAAGACGTTCTGGCTTGGCTGTTAATAAAAATTATGTAATGAGTCCACAGATAACCACTGCACTCTAGGATGACTGGCAGACACTGGATCGCAGCTTACTACCACATTTCAGGCTAAAGTTTTACGACAAAGAAAATTCACTTTAGGATCCTTACGAAAAGGTCTGCTCCGCCGTGAAAGCACATGGGGACACCGCTGGCGCTGCAGCAAGCCCGGGTGCTTTTTTAATTGGATAAGGAGTGATCCCTTCAACTACACACCAAAAGGTGCCCGGTGGCGGCAGTCCATTTCAATTTCGACAGATAACCTCTTCGATACTATCGATTCAATTAACGTGCAAAAGTTTCAAGGTGGTTGTCTCAAAGTCCGCTGTTCTTACATGTTCTTTTGCAGTGCTGATCGTAACTCAGGCGTTAAATAACGGCCGATACCGAGGAGCAGAAAGGCATCGGTAGGGGTGTCGTTGACGTGAACGGCAAACGCGGACAGCTCCAAAGGGGAATTAAGATGATGATGTCGGTAAGAAATAAAAAAAAAATAAAATAACGTTAATTTTTCATTTATAAAAACAGGTGTACTGCGGCCACAGTGGGGTGACAGACAGCTGCGATGACTGCCCTGGACGAGGAATCCACGCTGTCCCCTAATTTACAGCAAGACAGCAAATGGCAAAACGTTACCTATATAGCATAATTAGTCCCCAGGTGTCCCTGTTAAATAAGTAAAATTACGAGTAACCTGGTGTAAAATTGTACAACCTATTAAATTGCAATACATTTCACGGAAAATGTCAAGCTTACAGCACAGTTACAGACTATACTGTAAACGAACTGTCAAATAAAGCAAGCCTAACCGTAGTTTGCTCTCCAGCACGTTAAAAAATACCGACCCTTGCTGCTGTTCACTGTTAGCCGACTAGCTCCCATACCTTAGCCTATGCTGGTTGTAAAGAAGGAAATAAACAAAAATGTGCTTCTTATTAATTGACGAGTCAAAAAAACTTATACAAGAGCCGAGTAGGAGTCGCATAAAATTCTGCAAAATCAAATGGAAGATGGCAGCATCCTCGCCGATTACTACTAGCCACCTGGGGTTGGCAAATGAAACGCCCAATGTCAGTATCAAACCAAGACATAACGATAGCTAACGGTGTTAGCTTCGGTACAGTAGTCAGTTACCCTTTCAGACGCTGGCCCTCGCTGATCACTGCACAGCCAAAATGAAGATTTTTACAGCTCCTGGTTTTAAATGCAGCGTCCGCACCCCTGGAAGCTTTTCTTACCACGTGACAATCCTGTCACCCTGGTAAGGAAATAAACCCGAAAAATATACTTACTCCCGTTCTCTGGAGAGCAATCCCCGTCTGTTTCTCTCTTCACTCCCCCTCAGTCTCACCGAAGACTGGACTCTCTGCCCCGATCTGAGGTGAAGCCCCGCCCACTGCGTTGTCGCCACAACCAAAGACTCGTATCGCCCGAGTGGGTCAAGATAGTTTCCCTCCGCTCATCAGTAAACGTGAAACCACTTGGTGCAGTAATTGAAATGGGGAACAAAGCGATTATTTATCAACGGTTGAAATACCCATTATCAAAATCAAATCACTGAGGACAAAGTGGAAAAAAAACATTTTCCCTTCTAACCAGAGGGAAGTTGGAGCAATTTATTTACTACACTACGCACCCATAAATAAATAATATTGATTAGTAAAATCAAATGATAAACGAAACAAAAAAACTTTACAAAAAGCCTTTTGTATATATGGATAGTGCAGGTCATCCTTTTATCCAAAATGTTCATTAATTTTTTCAATTATTACGTGATACCAAGAAGGCAGAAAAATCCACTTCACTCACCTCTGAGGACAAATTCCAAAACTAAAGCATGAAACTCTTACATTTGCAACCTGCTATCTACAACAGTTTCACATTTACATCCAATAAATTTAAGCTAGTTCATCAAGGTGGTGATATTCACCACGGAGTTGGATGTCACCACGATTCTGTGCTGAAGGCAGATGGCCAAGTCCATTTTCTCTACCCTATTAATTTAATTTTGACATTTAAACTTTTTCGGGATATTAATACTAGGAAACACTTAAAAAAACACAAAAAGCTCACGTTTCTCAAGCGTGAATCTAAACAAGGACGGAAGTACAGTACGGAGAATCACCTTGCTTTTCAGACTTCCCTTCTGTCACAACACCACCAGGGACATGTGATGTACGTCAAAAGGAGGATGGGTACGGACCATTGGTGTGGATTCCCATTGGCTGAGCCAGCATATCAGTAGCCTATGGAAACGGTTACGTCATGATCCCCTCGTATTCGCTCCCGTGTCGCTTTATAATAACAGGATTATTGAACAGTTCCCTCCATCGTTTAAGGCAGCCAGTGAAAAGCACACACGGAAAGATCACTGTGTCGTCTCTGCAGCCCTGCTGTCTGCAACACAAGGCTCTTCCATCAAAGCTTAATCAAACCTGACGTCACTGTTTCCATGATGTAGCGCGGGTTTTTTTTTCTGCTCATGATTGAATGCCTGTTTTATTCGCGATTCCGCGGCGCCGATGAGAAGTAGTATGTTCGGCAAACACACCCCTGACTGGGTCACTGCAACACAAAGAGCAGCGCCAAGTAACAATGTGAGAAGAAGTCAATCTGTAGCTACGAATTCAATACAAACTGAACAGCAAGTGTAATCTGCACAGGGGAACCATTGCAGGCGCAATTAATCAATTTGGTTATCATTAAAAAGCATTTTTTTCAGTTAGAATCCAACTCGTCTTAGACGCCATAATATAGTTTAAGCATTTGTTTCTGTTAATTGTAATGAGTAAAACTTACAACTAATGAAAATCCCAAATTCAGTTTCTCAGAAAAAAAATTATATTGCATTACACCAATAAAAGAATAACGTTGATACAGAAATTTGAGCCTACTGGAATGCATGCCCATCTACTGAACAGTACCAGATCTCAAAAAAGTGACTACACCCCTCACATTTTTGTGAATATTTTACTATAACTTTCTATGGGACAACGCTGACAACATTGCATTTAGATACAATGTAAAGTAGTCAGTCTACAGCATGTATAACTGTAAATTTGCTGTCCTATCAAAAAATCCTAACACACAGCCATTAATGTCTAAACTGCTGGCAACAAAAGTGAGCATAGCCCTAAGCTAAAATATCCAATCTGTGCCCAATTATCCATTTTCCTTGCCTGGTGTCATGCAACTCATTACTGTTACAACGTCTCAGGTGTGAATATGAAGCAGCCATGTTAAAATTTTGCTATTGCTCTCTGGAATGCTATTGTTCACTGGAAGTTTGACAAGATCTTTCTCAAGATCTAAAAAAAAAAAATATTCTACATAAAGATGCCTTATTCTATAAGAAGATTGCCAACAGCTTAAAACTGGGCTGCAGCATGGTGGCCAAGACCATACAGCGGTTTAACAGGACATGTTCCACTTAGAACAGGCCTCGCCATGGTCAACCAATGTTGTTGAGGGCAAATGCTCTTTTGAAAATAGAATACTACCAGAATTGCTGCAGAGGTTGAAGAGGTGTGGGGTCAGCCTTTCAGTGCCCAGACCATACAGGGGTTTGACAATGAAACTGAAACACCTGTCATTTTAGTGTGGGAGGTTTCATGGCTAAATTGGACCAGCCTGGTAGCCAGTCTTCATTGATTGCACATTGCACCAGTAAGAGCAGAGTGTGAAGGTTCAATTAGCAGGGTAAGAGCACAGTTTTGCTCAAAATATTGAAATGCACACAACATTATGGGTGACATACCAGAGTTCAAAAGAGGACCAATTGTTGGTGCACGTCTTGCTGGTGCATCTGTAACCAAGACAGCAAGTCTTTGTGATGTATCAAAAGCCACGGTATCCAGGGTAATGTCAGCATACCACCAAGAAGGACGAACCACATCCAACAGGATTAACTGTGGACGCAAGAGGAAGCTGTCTGAAAGGGATGTTCGGGTGCTAACCCAGATTGTATCCAAAAAACATAAAACCACCATTTAATTCTGCCCAAATTACGGCAGAATTAAATGTGCACCTCAACTCTCCTGTTTCCACCAGAACTGTCCATCGGGAGCTCCACAGGGTCAATATACACGGCCGGGCTGCTATAGCCAAACCTTTGGTCACTCATGCCAATGCCAAACGTTGGTTTCAATGGTGCAAGGAGCGCAAATCTTGGGCTGTGGACAATGTGAAACATGTATTGTTCTCTGATGAGTCCACCTGGGAGAGTTACGGTGTGGAGAACCCCCAAAGAAGTGTACCACCCAGAATGTTGCATGCCCAGAGTGAAGAATGGGGATGGATCAGTGATGGTTTGGGCTGCCATATCATGGCATTCCCTTGGCTCAATACTTGTGCTAGATGGGCGCGTCACTGCCAAGGACTACCGAACCATTCTTGAGGACCATGTGCATCCAATGGTTCAAACATTGGATCCTGAAGGCGGTGCCGTGTATCAGGATGACAATGCACCAATACACACAGCAAGACTGGTGAAAGATTGATTTGATGAACATGAAAGTGAAGTTGAACATCTCCCATGGCCTGCACAGTCACCAGATCTAAATATTATTGAGCCACTCTGGGGTGTTTTGGAGGACCGAGACAGGAAACGTTTTCCTCCAAGGGTATCACGTAGTAACCTGGCCACTATCCTGCAAGAAGAATGGCTTAAAATCCCTCTGACCACTGTGCAGGACTTGTATCTGTCATTCCCAAGACGAATTGACGCTGTATTGGCCTCAAAAGGAGGCCCTACACCATACTAATAAATTATTGTGGTCTAAAACCAGGTGTTTCAGTTTCATTGTCCAACCCCTGTACGTTGCATACTGCATCAGATTGGTCTGCCTGGCTGATGTCCCAATTTTTTCCCAAAGTTTTAATTAAGGAGTGTACTCACTTCTGTTGCCAGGAATTTAGACAATTATTTGCTATGTATTGATTTACTTTAAGGGGCTAACAAATTTACACATATAAGCTCAACATCAACTACTTTAGATTGTATCAAAGTGTCAAATCTTCAGTGTTGTCCCATGAAAATATATAATAATATAATAAATATATATATTAGAAAAATATTTACAAAAATATGAGGGGTGTACTTACTTTGTGAGATACTGTATATGCATTTAATATTTGGTTAAGGCTCTTTCTGCACAAATCTGTGCAGCATGCCATGGAGAGCCTGCAGCTCTACTGATCTGTGGGGAAGGCCCAGGTCGCTCTAAGACCAGCCTTCAGCTTTACTTTATTGTTGGCTCTGGTGTCTCTTATCTTCCTCTTGTCAATACGCCACAGTTTCTCTATGGAATTTAGGTCAGGCAAGTTTGCTGGGAAATCAAGCACAATGATACCATGGTCATCAAAGCACATTTCGACAGTGGAGGCAGGTGCCACGTTCTGCTGCAAAATTAAATCAAAGTCTCCATACAACTTGTAGGCAGCGGGGAACATGAAATGGTCTCAAATTTCCATGTAGATGGCTGTGCTTACTTTGGACTTGGGACAGCTCAAAGTACCAACAGCAGAAGATGACACTTGACCTTAAGCAGTTTGGACTTTGTGCCTGTCCTTACATCAGGGGAAATTACTGTAGACTACTGAGCAATAGTGCAGTCCCTTTTCTCCTTAGCATATGCTTCAACATTGTCTTTGGTTCAGTAGTGCCTCAATACAAGGAATGCTACAGTTGTAGCCCATATCCCGGGTACATCTGTTTGGTGTGTCTTCAAGTACTCACTCCAACCTTCTAATGCTGTAGTAATTCCTGCTTGCGCACCTTCTTCTACCACACTTTTTACTTTAACTTAACTTTCCTTCCATAATATGCCTGAACAGCCACCTTTTTTTACAGGATTTTTTGTGTATTGTCCGGAAAGGGAATCAATAACTATGCTGGACCACTGTCAAGTCAGAGCTCTTCACTCATTTGTAGAGGACATAAAATAGCATTTCTGTATTAAAAACTTCATTGGTCGAATGTAATATTTAATTCATTTTCTAATAATTGTTTTTGGGTTTTCATTAGCAATATAACCCACAATCATCCAAATTAATAGAAGTAAATGCGTGGAAAATAATACTTGTTTGTGATGAATCTATATTTAAGTTTCACTTTCTGAATTGAATCACTCAAATTAACTTTCCAATATTAGTCAGTCATTTTCTACCGCTTATTCCATAGTGGTTCGCGGGGGAGCTGGTGCCTATCTCCAGCAGTCTAAGGGCGAGAGGCGGGGTACACCCTGGACAGGTCGCCAGTCCATCGCAGGGCAACACACAAACAACCATGCACACACTCATTCATACACCTAAGGGCAATTTTTTAGAGTGACCAATTAACCTAACAGTCATGTTTTTGGACTGTGGGAGGAAGCCGGAGAACCCGGGGAGAACCCACCCATGCACGGGGAGAACATGCGAACTCCATGCAGAAAGACCCCCGGCGGGGAATCGAACCCAGGACCTTCTTGCTGCAAGGCAACAGTGCTACCCACTGCGCCACCGTGCATACCTATAATATTATTTCCAATATTATAATTTTCTTAAATTCCCCTGTAATATACTTTACCCATCACTTGAAGGTGTATTTATGTACTTTAAAGAGCCAAAACATCAGTGGAAGAAAGTGAATTAAAAAATTTTAGTCCATATTAAAGTTTGTCTTAGTTACAGATCCCATAATAGAAAACAATAAACTTTGGTTAAGGTCAACCTGCAGTGCAATACACTAGCTGTCTTTACATAATGGGATTTATCACTAACGCAATAGTTCTGAGTGTACAGAAACATGTACACAAATCTTTTCAGATTTGTAAATGTTTGAAAGGTCAACAGATTAGTGCTCATGTGCAACCTGACACTAGAAAAATTTCAGTTCTGAATTTCCACGTCAGGTAGATGTCAAAGGTGAACAGAAGATAAATAGGAAAACAGATTTATTTTTCACTAAGGAGCCTTGCACAATAACTGTGATAATTGACTTCTATGGTTCAGTGAAAAGCAAAATGAGGAACTATCAGTCAAGCTGGATAGACAAGATGAAAATATACAATTAACTCTTGAACAAACTCAAATATTGCAGTCAGTTACGCCTGAGTGTGTTAAGCTCCCGCCCACGTGCCTTTTGGACTGTCATTTTCCTGCTCTAAAACTTCAACAAAGTCCATCTCAGGTGCTGATGTTTCTCTTTTCACAACCAGCAATGACATAAGCCTCAGCTGATCTACTAGACTATATTTGCAAGGCTTTTAAAGTGGTGGCATAAAAGGCAAAGCAGAAATCTATTTTCATGTCTGCTATTTCTTTTTGTATAGTTTTACCTTCAGGTGGCCTTCTGAGTGTCAGTCTGTACAGCTTCATGTTCGCTAACCCTGAGCAGATGTCTCCAACCAAAACACTGAAGCTGCCTGTTTTCTGTCTTTCTGTCTATAAGTCTGTCAGTTCCTGCATCATCCTTCCCTCCTTATCTCTTGTTCAAATACTCCAGAGCTCATGGAAGTAACTGACAGCAAGATGACAAATAAAGGCTTAAAGCTGGGTGTTTATATTTGAGTGCAGGAGGCCAGCTGCTTTTCAACCACAAGAAAGTTGATTATATACTTAGGTTTATTCTCTAGCAGAAACATAATCGCCTAAAAATCCCAGATTAACAAAATTAACTTGTGATCTTCGGACTCAGCTAAACTAGCAGCAGCCTGTTTCCAGTACTTGTGAAATCTAAGACAATAAGCTGCTGACAACTATGGCCCTGATCTTGTAATCTCACTACAGACCACAAAGTCAACAAGTGCATGAGTGGCATTTAATTTAAACAGAAAAAAAAACATTCAGAAAGCAATGATTCAACTGTAAATGATTGTTGGGAGGCCATTAAAATTTTAATGTCAACAGTGCTCCTAATGCAGAAAGAACTTATTAATTTCCGTAACACTCTCCTTACTGTCAGGGACTGATGGTTTTGGTTTCTATTTCAAAAGCAGAGCCACTTAGAAGCTGAGTTTGGCCTTGAGTCGCTTCTGACTGCTTCTTCAGTTTAGCCCCAAGGTTCTTTATCTGTGGTACAAGTACCACTGGTGGTACTTGGATTGCGTGTTTTGCACCTCAACAATTGACAAGGTATACAAAGCTAATAAACATTCATGCAGAGGTAACAGGCCACATTCAAATGGGGTTTCACCAAAAAATGAGCATTGCTTGAAATAGAAACCACTCCAAACAAGAACTGTAGTGGACTATTATGCTGCTCTGGTCCTTGTCACAAAAAGTTTTAGAACATATGGTTTAATCTATCTAAACTTGATTTTAATCCATGCAAACACTTAGAAGCCACAGAATTAAACAAAAGGATGAGTCCTCATAATTATTTGCAGTTTGGAAGTATTTCCTCTTTCTTAAGATTTACAAACTCCAGATAAAATATTAATCTTCTACAGAGATTAAAATTGATTAGACATAAAAAAAACTTTATTGACCAGACTCAAAGCAGCAGAGACCCTACAAAGTTTAGAAATCTTAGCTCAAGTCCTCCTCCTAGTAATTTGAGAGAGATTGAATGATGGAACGATTGAACACTTTAAGAGCCGCTTTGTTTTTAAATTGGTTCCGACTGATCATTTGCCCCCACAGCTGTTGTCGTGAACCTTGCTGTTGACTCAGTTTCTCCGTGGAAATTTGCCAGATGCTCTGGAGCATCTCGTGAACTACAGTAAATGTCAAGTGTGATCAGCCTTTGTGCATGCAAATGTGTTGTTCATGCACTCTGAGTAAGCATTCATGATGAGGCACGACAAAACTTTATCCTAGAAGCGGGTGTTGACTTCGGGGGTAATTCACAAATACACTCAAAACAAACACTTTTAAATTTTGTTAATAAAGAACACATGGTTTCTTAGATGGTGGAGAACTAAAAGATTTTAAAATTCTTTGTATGCAACAAGATTGCTTTTGTAGTGAGTATGGGTTTGCTCCCAACATAGAACTTTAATTGCCAGGGTACAGCTCTACACACCATGAGACGAGATAGCTTGACAAATAATTGCAGGTTCATTTGAAAAGTGTCTCGCAACTGATACAGCATGAATGTGTCTGCGATTCTAACCAATAAGAACTTTGCTGCAACATCCAACTTCCAGTTTGGCTTTGAAATGATGAAGATATTGGCATGAAACACAATGGAAAGGCCAAAAAGAATGGAAAAACTTAGCCTCAAAATCAGTTATTTCCAAAGAGTTTTAAAGCAGTTGGAGATCATGTGCCTCCTGAGTCGAGGCAAGTGGAAAATGTGAACAAGAAGATGCCTCATTATTTGGCTTACATAACCTGGTCCCTATCAGTGAAGACGTGCTGTATGATACTTCTTCCTTTGGTCAGCCAATCTTTCTTCACCACTTTGTTTCTTGAACGGACATCAGATTTTCCACTGGCTCAGCACATTGGAACAGGGTTTGACGTGGAGGCTGCGAGAGGGGGAGCTTCCTCCTTTGAAAGGGAAAAGTAAAAATAGTGTCACATACTTTTAAGACAGACTGCTGATTAGAGATGATTTGAAAATCTGAAGTTCTTCAGTCATACAGAGTCCTGGAAAAGTATTCTTACCTTCTAAACTTGAATTAACTTAAATTTTTATTCATACTTTTTGTAGACCAACACAAACTTGTCCGCAGTTGTGAAGTGGACAAACTGCAAATGGGACTTAACGTGGCTTTCTTTCGACATGGACTTTCCCATTGCCACTGTTACATAAAGGCTATTTTTGTCTAGTGTAAGACTCATGGTAATTCTGTTGACAGATTCTTCCATTTCACTCGTTGATCTCTGCAGTTCCACCAGAGTTCTTGTGAATCAAACATTACTATGCTTTGATCGAACCAGGGGTCACCAAGTCCTGGAGAGCCACTGTCATGCAAAACATTTAGATCCATCCTTGCCTCAACTTAAGAAATGGTGCAATTACCTCCTCAGTATGTCATCAAGTTTTGCAGAGGTCAGTTGATGAGCCGTTCAATAGAGTTTAAGTGTGATGGAAAAGGAGTATATCTAAAAGTTGCAGGACAGTGACTGGAGTTGGAGAACACTAAACCATTCCATTGTTGCTCTGACTATATGTTTAGGGTTGTTTAGGCTGCTGGGAGTTGAACCTCAGACCCATATCAAGGTCTTTAGATCCTCTAATAGCCGGTCTTCCAAGTGTGTCCTTTATTTAGCTCCATCAAACTTGCCATCAACTCTGACTGTCTTCTCTATCGCACTGAAGAACAGCATTCCCACAGCACCGTGCTTTGAACACCTGAGCTATGGATCTTTGCAGCTCCTCCAGAGTTAGCAGCCTCTTAGCTACTTGTATGAGTAATGCTTTTCTTGCCTTCCTTGTCATTTTAGTACAGGGGTCAGCAGCCTTTACAACTAAAGGGGCCCTTTTTGTCCTTTGTTCAGCTAAATAGATATTGTTTGGAATTATAAAAGCAACATTATCCTTAGAAATTAATGCTTACATTTAGAAAGAGCCACCATTTAGGTTTTAAAATAAAGAAAAATAAAACGTTTACATTGAGTGAATAAATCAATGGAACCTTCTATACTTCTGAAAAAAAAATCTCTTCACAAATAAAATAAACCTTGAACTACTGTTATTCTTTTGTAGAAATGCTATGCAAAAGTTGTACAAAAATATCTTGAAAATCTGATAAAACCAGCGTTTTTATCATCTTTACATTCAGAAACAATGGTGAGATTTTTTTTATAATTTTTTTGGCCAAAGGTATGAAGAGCCACTGTGGAAGATCTAGAGAGCCATAGTGTGTTGACCCCTCATTTAGATGGACAACCATGTCCTGGTAGGTTTGCAGTTGCTCCCTCCTCCCATTTTCAGAAGATGGATTCAAAGCTTTGGAGATTATTTTATAACCTAATCCTGCTTTAAGCTTGTCCAAAACATTATCTCTGACCTGTTGTGTGTTCTTGCTCCTTGGCTTCTGAAGGAAACTTGTTTTAACTCGATGTTAAAAGAGACTGAATACAAATGCATGCCACACCAAGTAATTTGTATGAAATATTAAACCATTTTCATGTTTTCTACTCTGCTACTTCGTGTTGATCTATCCCATAAAATACTAATAAAACATTAAAGTTTGTGGTTGTAAGATGACACAGTTCAAGCCGCGTGAATACCTTTGCGAGGCACTGTACCTTGAGTTTTTTACTTTGTATGTGATCCCATCATCTTACTGACGTGAGTCTTAAAGGACTCAATCCTAAACAGTCCAGTCACATTCAACCACGGCAGTCGCTATATCAGTCAGACTAAGTTTATATTAAGGATGGGACATGAGCATTTTAATAATAAACCCTCTTTATCCAACATGTCATTAGTCTGCCACAATCACTGTAATCACATTTTTCTTTTGGTCCAAACATTGGTTTATGTCTGCTGAAAAAGACCCCAATTATATGATTACCAGTCACACCATGCTGACTGGCAAACCGACCAGAGACACAGACACATGAATTATATGTATGATGCACGTAGAATGAGATCTGAAGAAAAACCCTAAGACACCGTTTTACAAAGACTCTTTGTATGAATGAAAGCTCAAAGAGAGGTGGGGGATACAGGAGACGTTGGGGGTGAGGAAAGGTCCCTTCTGATTGAACTGCTCACCCCTTGGTTTGTGCATGTTTGTGTTTCCTACCAGCCCTGGAATTTACTGCTCGGCACTGGCAGGGATAGCCATGGAGAGGTGAATGGCCTTCAAGGGTAAAGACCAGAGTTGTTGGGAAAGTGGTGCTAGAGGGAAACTGAGACGGGGGAGGAGAAGCATAAAAAGAAAGATGAAGTGCAAACACAAGGAGTTATTGTAAAAAAAAGTCAAAGAGTCAGCAAATAAGCATGGCCTGGAAATAGAGACGGTACAACATAAGCTGTGTGTGCACAGTGCATGTGCAGGCTAGAAGACAGTGGTCTCACTCTGTCCTGAGCCAGCAGCAGTAAGATTATCTGGCCAAGTTTCCACTTGCAAACAATAATTCACCACAAGTGCCCATTGAGGTCAGGCTTTGCAAGCACGGTGACCCACCCAGCACAATATAAGGTTGTGTGAGTTGAAGAGCCTGTATATGGTTATAGGATTCCATCGCTGCATAAATATACGTGTGTAAAAAAACAACCATAGAAGGGTGCTTTGTGGTGTTCTCTCTCTGTCCTCCAGCACATATTTTTCCTTTGTTTCCATCAATATCTCCTGTATTTACACTCTCCCTGACTGCTGGTGAAGCTGGAAAGAGTATTTCAGACTGGGGAACAGCGAAAATTTGACATGTCATAAAATGAAGGGCATACAAACAGTCTTGATTCAGTTAATACCAAGGCAGAGAAACCACCTGAGATTCCACATTTAGACGCACTACAGAGTTTGTGGAAAATGCTGCCATTAGAAACTGGCTACAAAGAAAATGGAAAACAGGCTAGACAAAAACACCTGCTGTGGTTAAATTCACAAAATATGTTGCTAGACTTATTAAATTTTCCTGTTGCACACAATAGGAAAGGTAATATCTCAAGGTTTTTATAAGACTAAAGCATTTATAGAAACATCTGATCTGTTAGGGGCTAGTTAGCTTCCTGTCAGAGATGACTTTTGGGTAATTTAGAGGCAACAGGCAGTAATTAAGAATCGCTTTCACTGTGCTTAGTTGTTCAGTTAGGCATAGAGCCCATCAGCCTCATTAATCTGCCTTTTTCTTCCCCCAAAGTCTGAGTGGTGCCACCAGGGACCAGGCAAACAATTAATGGCAGCTTAATTACAGTGCCACATCAGATTTTTTGCTTAACCCACAGAATGTGCTAAGAGGGGAGCATTAAAAGTACTTGCATCTTTAAGCCAGCACACAGCTTTTGGAGCAGCTGAAATGGAGCGGCATGGACCGGGCACAGATGGGGCATGGAGGAGGAGATCTAGTGGGAACTTGGTGCCCTTTACACCCCATTTCTTCTTTCACATGGGGGCTTTCCCCTGGGAAAGGAAAGGGTTTGGTGAGGCACGGTTACAGACTGAGACCTAAGGCCGATGATGCAAAGAAACCCCAGTGTATGTGTTAGCAAATACTTGAGATATAAGATAATGTGAGGCATAAAAAAACTAAAAATTATGTTTTTTTGTTAGATAAACACATAAAAAATATTTTTAAGGCTGCAAGATAAAAAAAGTGTATAAAACACAAGCAGGCGAAAGCAATTTATGGATATGTGTTGAAGAAGGGGATTTTCAGGGCCAAAAAAGACAAAAACCTAACTGGACCGGTGGGACCTTAATTAATAAAACAATTTTTGTGAGTTGACATTAATAATTCTGGAGGGATTATTAATCAGTTGCATGTGCATGCAATACAAAAATGCACTTAACTGCTATGGATATGTTTGCCTTAACTGCTACCGCTGGAAAGCAGAATTCAAGGTTCGATCAATTACAACGAGTTGTGCAGGGACTGAAGCAGCAAAGCAGCCCAGACCATCATACTACCACCACCGCCTGTTGGTATGACGTCTGTCTAAAATACTGTGTTAGGCGAGATTTAACAGTTGTTTAATTATAAACACCAACATTAACAGAGGCAAATGAGGCCAGTAAGACTTTACATATTGTTCTGAGTTTATAGCAATCTTCTAGATGATTTCCAACACCACAATGCTCCACAATGAGTAATATCAGTGATTTATTTAATTTATTTAGTTCAGGGTATGATGCCCTGCTTTTTAACATCTTTTAGCCTGCTTCGTGTTGTGAGACGGATTCTAAATAAGTTAACTATTTTTCTACAGGTCTACAGGTAATTTTTTCTACAGGTCTTACAGTCATCAGACTTGGGTGTGGCTAGTAATACTGAACCAAAGAAACTGTAGTTTATCAGTTCATTCATGATTTACAATGCAGCAATTATAGTTTGTTTGATATTTCCCCTTAATGAATAAGGTTGGTTTAAAACTGCCTGTTGTATTTACCAAGGTTATCTTTGTCCAATTAAAGTTTATTTGTTGCTCGATGTAACATTTTGGTCAGCAAAAGAAATCCAGAAACAGAACAAGTACTTTTTCACAGCGTTGCATCTGCCAAAGAGGGAGTTTAATACAGTAAGAATGCAGGGATGGAGCAAAGATTGCTTTTATTTCATAAGAGTTGAAATTTAATCATGAACTGAGAGGATGCTGATTGACTGTTTAAGGCAAAGCCTTCAAAGGATTATGCAAAAACAATGTTTGTTCTTACAGATACCAAAAGAAGCAGAAAACCCGACAAGAATTTAAACTACAGTATATTAAAAAGAAAATTTTTAGTTCACTTAAATGGCCAACAAATGACATGTTGCTCCAGTAAAAATGTGAAAATGGGTTTAAAATAATACCCCTGCTTCATTTCCACTGTGATGAATCCTGTGATTATTAACATGTCACAGTTCCATCGATGTTACCACTGACATATCCCTTACCCATATTTAGGGAGACTGACAGAGGTATATCCAGCCTGATCCTGCCAGAGCAGATGGATATGTCAGATATGCCCGCTTGGGCTTATGGAGATGCTTAGTGGTAAATGTGTGCATGCATATGTGTTTGCCTATCATTCACCACTGTTCCAATTACACTGGATCTGCCTGGGGAAAGCTCACTTTATTGCAACAGAAAGGCATTTTAATGTCAAAGTCAATTGTGACTTGCTTTTCTAAATTCTAGCTGTAGATCAGAGTGAGGGAACTTTACGTTTTAGACAAAAACTTGTTTTACTGTTTAGTTTTGTTGGTTAAAATCACAGATCACATTAAATTTAACAAGATAACAGGATAGGGAAAGTGAATTTAACTGTTTTCTGACAAAAAAAATGTTTTAAAAAGCCAATTAAATTCACACATCTCTGGGAGCATTATCAGCTTTGTTGCTTATAACACAGTATGTGTGAAACTCAATGGCTCTACCATTGTGGTTTGAGCAAGGTTTGCTCTATGTCAACAGAAGAGAAAAAGGAAAACAAAAACACCCTCAGCCTCTGATGTGGTTCACCTGGTTCAGTGCAATTCAGGAAGTTATTTAGGTCTGGTCAAGTCTAATGAACACACAGACAGCTTCAAAATGGGTGGGCTTCTCTTTAGCTTAGGATAACACATTTTACAGGGTTTGTTCTATTCGCTGCTCAGTTTGTTTTTCTCTGCAGGTGGATTTTTTTTAACCTTAGTTGACTTTGACCTTTTGCATCAGTGGCGATGTTAGTTAGATTTAATATAAATCATTTGGTTACTTCTAGACTTCTAAAATATTTTTTACACATAATGAGTTTAATTTTAATCAAATATAAGCATCCAGACTTTAAAGTGCACATTTGTTCTAGAGCCACAAAACCCAATAACAATAAAAGTATGAAACATACCACCCTTGTATTGTTTTTTTGAGCAAATCAGTAATTTTAAAATACTCCCTTTAATTTGTTTGTTTAAAAAAAAAGAATAGATTGATCTTGATTACAGACTAAACAATCAGAGCACAGAGGGGAGTGCAGCTGTTTGTTGAAGTTTTTCAGTTAATAAAATGCTTTATTTTGCGGCAATTTTAACCCTTTGTGTGTTCTCTGTCAAAATGTTTGATGATGTCTTTAGATCACATTAAATCAATAATGGCTACATATTTACTAACAATAATTTACTTCAGCTACACATGGTTTTTCCGGTGTCGGAGCCAAATTCACACTAGTTTGGTGAGTTGTTGGGAGAAACGTGCTGATGCATGCCTGCATTAGCCAACACACTAGTTTTCTTTAGTAGTCCCTGTGCCTGGTGTAAATAGGCATTCCGCATGCGTCTTATTAAATTTGAATTGCAGTTTTAGTTACAAGTCATCATTTATGTGGTGAATTAAAAGGAGACTGGGTTCATAAAAAAGTGCTTTTAGATCCCTCCACAAGGTCCCAGTCTCCGAGCTACTGCACTCAGACAACATTTCTCAGAACTTCCTCTGCTTCAGTTTATAAATCACCACATAAAGCTTCACTTACACTCAAATCAAACTCAAATTCAAGCCTGAGACTTTCCTATCACTACTTTTGTCTTGGGTTGATTTTATATTATGCAATAATGCTGGTGTTTGGTATTCTCAACGTATCATCACTTCTTCAGCAATGTTCAGCTGTGTTTTTGGCTGCCATAAGCCCACTTTTTTCCCTTTCTAGCTTTATTTTATTCGACATAATTCTCAGTTGTGGCCATGGGAGATAATGTAACTATTTTGAGCTGCAAGCCTGAACACAGATGAAAAAGAAAAGTCATTTAAGTTTGCCGGCCAAACGTTAATGAAAAGTGTGGTTTAGTTTGTCATGTTAAGGACACAGCAGGGGTTTACCAGTTATGCCTATAGAAAAACATCCATCACTAGTGTGATACATCATTAACTTGGACAAATGAGGGCATATTTGTTAAATCTGTTTTGGGGGACTCCTTGTTTTGTCTTACAGAAAGGCATGGCTTTGTGAATGTGTTTGGATTGGGGTACCTTTGAAGCGTCCGAGCGCATTTTTTGAACCTCATGTTATCAGAGTTGCACAGTATTAGAGACGTTATGATTTAGAGCTTATTAGGAGCTCCGGAGCTTTGCCATTAACCTCTCCATCATCATATTTCCATTTCTGTGTAATTTTAATGGGCTGGGCCCAGTCTATCCATTAGCCTTGACTATGTAAAAATTCCACTCAGATCTCCAGTATGTGAGAAACCATAGAAACAGGCTGGCCTTTGTTTCTTGTACTTGGGAAAGTGTCCTGTGAGCTGAACTGAGTAATACTGCTGTGGCAGATGACTGGCCCACTCACACACATTCTGTGTTGAAGGGAAAAATGGGTGAAGAATAACATTCATAAAAGGCGTGACATTTTGAAGGCCTGAAAATGAATTTCTTTCCATCCCCTCTTCGGTTTTGATAAATTCCTTCCTCAGATGGAGAATGGACCAGAAGCAATCATGTAAAAATAAAAGCTTCTACATTGTGCTATTTACACAGGAAATGCAATATATCTCTGCCCTAGACTTAATTATGTTTTACAGTAATGTATTGCCAGTTCAAATAATCAGTGCTCATTTGATAATTTTGATAATCTGATAATCTTTTTCTTTTATGCCTTAAGCTAAATAAAGCCAACATGTCCACATTATGCCTTTTACCATAATATATATGTTGTAAGCAGTCAGCTTAACCTTGCTTTATTTTGCTGGTTAGGAGATTAAAGTACTCCAGTCACATGGTTTGTGTTGTTTGTTAAAGTAAATTAAATATACTTTCTTAAATAAGTTTCCAAAAAAAAGAGTAATCAACTTTGATTCTGGATTCAAGCAATAAATATGTATACTTCTAGGGCAGAACCAGGTTGCAAATTTATTCTAACCACGGCCAAGTAGGTGCTAAAAAAAGGGGCTGGTCCCAAGTAACCATTACTAATAGAAAACCCTAATTGCATGGAAGAGCTGAGTTGAGCCACGCTGAGTAGGTACAAGAGGAAAGGGCCATTTATGTCAAGAATTTAGACACTGTTATTGTCTTGGGTATATAATGACTGGATAGCCCCTAAATGGAATGTCGGTACCCCATTCTTCTGTAGCACCCATTACAAATTACCTTGAGGGACACTGCCTTCCTAAGATCCTCAACAAACATGAGGACCAGAGGGCCCTACAAAATGTGGATAGGGTTAAATATTTGTCTATGGCCGAAACCCAGTGCATCCTGGGGTCAGTTCGGGGTAACCGCAGCAATGCTGCAAAGCTAAAGGTTTGGTCCATTGTTCCATGTGGCATATTGTCAACAGAACATTAGAGATTTAAACATGTAAATAAATTGCAAGAGAAAATATGAGACATTATGTAAAACTATTCTAAATATTAGATCTGCCATCATTTAAGGCTATCTTGTGAAAAACTGAATAATAAACTTGAACTAGTAGCAATGTCAGGAGATGTGAATTTTTAAGTGGTGCACTATGAACATGAATTATTCAGTTCCAGTCAAAGTGAACTAAACACAGAAGTAGTTCATCTGAGATGCAGTGTAGGTTGACAGACTTGAGCAATGTCAAAGACACTGAAGATTTTGACAGAATATTTGCAACCATACTCAAAAAATATTTATTTATGTAAATTTGAATCATAAATTAAGTTTCATCTAATGGACAGTATCTTTAAAATGACCAAGACTTTTTAGGTTTTGTTTGACGTAAACTGCTACCATAACCCAGTTAAGATGTTACCCTACTTTTCAGTTCCAATAGCCCAGTTAGAAAAAGACCCAGAACAGTCATTCTCTCCATGAGAGCAGAATCCAAGTAAGCAATGGCAACTGTGAGCTAATGCTGGAGCTTTATCCGCACCCTAAAATGTTAAGGAATGTGCAAACCTGTCCAAGGGAGCCAGAACTGGGATGAGATGTTTTGCAGTCATTTTTTTAGGCACTTATACAAAGTTCTTGTTAGTAGCTTACAGAATTCTGCTCAGGGACACATTGGCATGACATATGGTAATGAACACTGAGTGCAGTTAGAGAAATAAAACCAACCAATGCAAAATTTAAGGAAATCACTGCAAAGGAAGACATTCTGTCAGCTTGACTTCATATAAGTCCCAGAGAAATTGAAAATCATATCTCAGCTGACCTCAGACACTATCTTAAAGTATTGACTCAAAACTGCCTTAAAAAAAGTATTTTTCCCTGAACAGACTTACCATTGTTGTTTCCAATCAAACAAAGCTAACCTGAATAAATATGAAAAAAACTGTTTTCAAGTGAATGGAAAAAACTAATCAATTTTTTGGAAAGTTGAGTTTAGTTTCATTCACCACACCCACATGTAGATTTATGAAATCACTAACGTAGAACCTGTCTAAAAATATGTTAAAAAGCATTACATCATCCGTTGAGCTACACAAATTTAGGACAAATGAGAAACAAACTCATTGACATCCATTACTATGGAAATGCTTTAAAATCATTTCTCCAGGACTTCCGCTGGTGTTTCACAAATGGAGAAACATGGAACATATGTGAACCTTCCAAGAAGTGGCAGGCCCACCAAAATTACTCTGGGAAAAAGATTTGTAAGGTGATAATCACTGCTGACCAAGACCAAAAACAATTCTGTGGACCGATGAGACAAACATTTTACATTTGATGTAAAACTAACAGCATTTCAGAAAAAGAACATCATACCAACAGTCAAACATGGTGGTAGTAGTATAATGGTCTGAAGCTGCTTTGCTGCTTCATGCCCTGGACGACTTGTCACAACTTATACAATCATGAATTATTCCATCTACCTAAAAATTCTGGTCTGGCAAAAGTGAAACTTAAATCTGACTGCAAAGATGTGGGATAACTTTCATCAAGCCATTCGTATCAAAAACCCTCCGAAGTGGCTGAATTTACCTGTATATACTCAGGTTTTATATCAGACCCTTTGTTCAATATTAAAACATTTTTATTGATCTGAGACATTTAAGAGTGACAAAAAAAAGAAGTTTGCGAGGTGGCAAATACTTTTTTTGCAGGACTGTAACTGAATAAACTCATGAAGTCACAATAAAGATTGTCCAAATTTCACAGCTACATCTGAGAACATGTTTTTGCTGCTAATTCTAACAGTCCATGTCGTTCTTTTCAGGGCTGAAAAAGCAAACATTAGCCCAGGATGCTGATGTGTTTCAGGCTGTAACCAAACATGGGTTCCTTCCAGTTTATTTCCCAGTGTCAAACATATGCTTCTTGCCTGTCAAATGCAAGGGAGCAGTGACTAAATACATTCCCCAGAGCAGCAGCAGCATCAAGGATCTTCTTGCTATAAATGGTCAAGAAAAGGACAGAGGAGAGTCGTGTTGGACACATTGGTTAGGAGCTGCAAGTCATCATTATGGTTATTATCTGAAACGCTGTGCTCGAAATGCTGCAAGCAGGCTTTGTGCCAGTTTTAGTAGATGCTAATTGCTATCCTTAAGGACAGGCTATTTGCTTAAGGGATAAACTGTGCTGATGTGCAATGGAAATGATTAACTCAAAGGAACACCAAGCTAGATAAAATAGATGTGAGGTCTACATAACATTGGAATATTTTTTTTTTAAATTGTATCTACCTCCTGCTGAATCACTGCTCAGCATTATTTCATTCCTTGTTTGCCTTTCCCCTTTCTGTTCTGTCTCACAAAACCTGATCTTTTCTCTCCCTCTGCAAAACCCTGTTCTCCTTTTATGTAGGTCACAGCACAGAGAGATGGCAGAAAGGTTCCTACACGTATGAGGCTTCTGGCAGGATGGCAACAGCGGTGGTTGTGGCGTTAGCAGCAGAGATAGGGGAGGGAAGGATTGGTAGCATCGGTTCCAAAAGCGATGGGGCATTGTACCTGCTAATTCATAATGGATGAGGGCCAGCAATAATAAATGAAGCCGTTGAGTAACCTGAGGATGCAGCAGGACATGGAGACTTGTTTTGTTTTTAGCCTCCTTTTCCTCCTCCTTATGATGTCAGCCAGTGATCCTTTCTCAGAACACATGGAACATAATGGTCATCCAGACATGACCAGGTGACGTTAAAACTAACATGGGGCTACTCAAATTAATCTATGCAGTCACTCCAGGAATACACTTATGAGGAAGACCGAAGGCCCCAATTTTAATATTCGATGATCTAAGCATCTGCCGCAAAATAATAAAGAAATGTTTCACAAAAGGCTTCAATTGTTGAAAGTAGAGATGCACCGAGAAATCATCTGGTGACCAGATTCAGACGATTTTCAACCAGCCTTGGCCACTGACCGAACAGTTGGAAACTAAAAAAAAGTATCTTATCCGAACAGTGAAGGCACTATGTGTAGGCACTGCTAGGACAGCAATAATTTTTGGTGTGGGTGCTGTTACTGAATAAAAACCAAAACCTGGCTATTTTTGTGAAAAATGAAGTGGTGTTGCCAACTATCCTGCAAGAAAGTGGCAAAAGTCACAAAAAGTTGCTAAATCCTGTCGTAACCTAATTTATAAGATTGGCTTGGTGCATGTTGCAAAATTGTAATAGACACAAACAAAAAAAGTATGGGTTATTTAGTTTTTTCTGTTGGCTTTCTGAAGTATGTGTTTTTTTTTTGACCTTATGGTCCACTTAAGAACCTACATCAACAAAAAAAACAGCCAGCAGTGGCATCGTGTATGCGTGATTTATTTGCAGTTTGGATGCACAGGGCTAAACATTTTCTGCTCAGGATGCAGCTGGGAGGGATTGCTATGTGAGGACTGGGCTGCACGTCGGTGTTTTGGGGTAGGACAAGGGGCCAACGGCAGCACTCATTACTCATTGAGAAGAGTAAAAATGATATTATACTAAGTCTCCGAAAGCTTCCTGTAACATCAGGCAAAAAGTTATTGCTAGTTGCTATTTTACAACAGTAGTTATATGAGATTGAATACATGCTAAACATAAAGACAGGGTTGCTAAATTGGCAATCCTGGTCAAAGGAAGCAAGGAGTTGTAAGTAGTAAGGAAACTGTATTTTGTACAATGTACACTTAGGTGCACTTATTTTATCTCTTGAACTCCACTTTTTATGAGCTTTTTTCCACAAAACACAATTTAATGAGCTTATAGTTGCAAATTGTCCTGACTGTTCTTAAGCTTGTCAGAGTTGAGACCATGCAAATCTGAAAGATGACTTTACTCATAGTTGTAAGGCAGCTTTTGGAGTTTCGTTTTTAAGTTGAGAGGAATAACATTTATCACGGTATTAAATGTTAAAATATGTCTGCATTTCATTCAGGGTGCTAAGGTTGTGCGAGAGAACCAGACTTTTAGCAGATAACAAGCTGAACAGAGTACAAAAAGAGTACAAAAAAGTGCCATGTTTTATACGTTTGACCTTTACATCTCTCGCCATAAAATACACTGGATTTGGAAATGTGAGCAAGCTGCTTAGTTAACCTAGTACAGATCACTCTTAAACAATATTCAGATTGTGTGTAAAAAGCTGATTTAAGAATGGAAATGTTTGATAATTTAATTTATTTTTTAGAAAAGCTCATCAATATTGCCCATTGCTATGTCCACTGACCTAATGGGCCTGTCTTACAAGAAGAGAGCTTCTTTCTTTTTTTCTCTTGTTTGTTTGCAGGCCTGCTGTCACTCCTTGATGCACAGCTAAAGTCACTTACTCCTCATTAGTGGACTGTATAAAAGTTTCAGTCATCCAGTGTCACACCCCTTCCCCTTGGGGGATCTGTGATTGGGTTGACTATGAAATGTAATTCTGTGTCTCAGAATAATTCAGTGTTTAGACCTTGTTTTGGTGAACTGTTGATGAACTGTTTTATTTAGGATATCTTGTTTTAGATAAGAGGTTTGGTAGGGGTTCTCGGCAATTTGCTTTTATCTAATTTTTCCCGTTTTGTGGGTAGCTTAGGTATTGTACATGTGTTTTACTGGATAAGAATTGTTATTTTCAGTCAGTAGGGTTTTTTTTGTTTTGTTTTTTGTTTTGGCCTTGTAGACTCTGAAGTTTATTGCTCCCTTTGTTAAGTCCTGTGCCAAACCCTGAACTTGTAAAAAATAAACCACTTTTACGCTGAGCTGGATTTTGTTCAGTAATTTTAAGTTTGTTGGTTGCTAAATTTATTTTATACATTTTGTGTTGGAATCTGTGCCTACTAAACTTCCATTCCAGGGGTTGTAACACTCCCGGTGAACAGGTTTTGATAGTCCGCTTTGCATATATAGTGGTCAGGCTGTTAAAATCTCTTTTGTTAGGGATCTGTTAAAGATGAAATGCACGGTTTTAATTTACTCTAACAATGAATTGCTTAGGACGAACCTACAGGTAGACCATGTACCTGTATCCAAAGAAATTGTGAATAGAGGTAGATTTAAATTGTGGAACATCAAAGGACATTAAGTCCTTTGACCTTAATTGCATGTCAGATTTGTAATAAAGTTAGTGGGAGTATCTTCCAGTTTAGATCTTTTTTGAGCAAGGACAGGAATGGAACTTTAAAGTATCGAGTGTCCGAGATTTTAGTGATGCTAGCTCTGCTGAAAACACAAGTATTATATGCTAAGGAGAACTTTACAGCGACTGCTTTCACAAAGTCAGGATGACTCCTAATAATAATATTTCATAATATTTCAAAGCAGGATAACTTGAAACATATTTTTAATTTTGCAATATAACCTCATTTTGTAGTCAAATTGGAATCAGTTTGAAGGAAGGAATCAGGCTTACAAATGGGTTTTTTAGATAGCTGGCCCATATGAAAAAAGCACTGTATGCAACAGCTGCTGCTTCCCACAACAGCAATGCAGTTTGCTGCAGTCTTTGGAAAACCAATCCCACTTGACTCGTTCCTTCTTACAGTAGCAATCAATGACCAGCACTTTTGACAGGCGACACGGCTGTCTGCTGGGCAGAGGGTGACAGATGGGAAACGGGGATGGGCTTTGTGTGTGTGCATGTGTGTCTGTAAGTGTGTGTGCATGTATGTCTGTAAGAGTGTTTGTGTGTGCATTGGTGTCTGTAAGTGTCTGTGTGTGAGAGCCTGGGCATGTTTAAATATGTGAAAATGCTAGTGTGACATGGAGGGCAGGGGGACAAGTAAACTAGCGAGGCTCATCTTCAGTTACATGGTCAATGGCATGCTTAGTCACACACCTGATGGACTGTGGGGGAGAGTATCTGTGTGTGTGTCCACAGGCGGGCGGGAGTCAAACGTATTTCAGAAGGTGTCTGAGTCACAGCTGCACTGAGGGTGGGTTTCTAAACAGTAGATTGAGCTGTAAACCAAGCTCTTGTCTGTTTCACGTGTGTTCCCTAACTCTGGAACTGATGTCCTCCATTTATTTAATTAAAATGCTCTCACTTCTAAGTTGCTACCAACTGATTTCTGCAGGAACACAAAAGCTAGGTTATTGGTGAGTGGGGAAGAGCTGCTGAAGCTTTAGGTGTGAGTGTGAAAAAAGGATTTCCAACATACTTTGTACAATTAGGGTTTTGTGGCAGTGGTGGCTCTTCTATTAAAGAGGATATTGTACAAAATAGAAAATACAGTGGAGCAAAGAAAGACACATAGATTCCAACTGCTTGACACTAACAATTATGGTTTTACCACTTTGCTTAGATAAACCAGCAGTGAGTTGTATAAACATTGACCTCCCAAAAAAATGCACAACGTTTGCACAAAAACAAGATTATGCATTACAAGCTGCTG